>OY740792.1:13423698-13698568 GCA_963514005.1 Raja brachyura | reverse complement strand
TTGCTATTACCCAGCTGAAGCTACCAAAGTCACAATGGTGGCAGTATTCAGCATTGCTCCCGTAATTTTGGTCAGTAATCTTCAGTAATTACAAACCGAATGCTAGTGCTCAAAGATGAGAAATTATGAATGCCATCTCCAGTTATGGAGGCGGATGCGGTCTGCATGAGTCCCCAATTTTTCAGTTATTAGTATCAACTACCTATAACGCTGGTGCATTCTATAGGTTAAAGGTTATTGTGAGAATATGCATAATCTGCATGCTCAACTCCAAGTTGATACACTACGGTGGTGGCATATGTTAGTCACATGGGTGCAATAAAGTTAAAGTTAAAGTATTCTATGATATTAACCTAATCTCATTTGAGGCTATTGTATCATCAAGTGAACTCAATGACAACACAGAATGGATGTTGGTTCACAAAGTATTTAATGTCATTATGGCTCGATGGAACACTGAATATCGATATGTTTACATCCAGGCTCCTTTACCAGTTGCGGAATATGTGGCATATAGTGGCGGGAGATACATTATCACCACACTGGGGAGGAATGTTCTTGCATGTCTTTCCTCCATACTGCCACATCAGTCGGGTCTTCCAATAAATCCAGCAAGATACCGCTTCAGGCGTTTCGAACTGCCTGACTGGCATACGCAGCCATGGTTCCCGCTAATGTTGGGAATAATATAAACCCTTATATGGTTATTCAAAACATAAAACTTTGCTTGTTCAGCCTGTGACACGGGAAACCAGCCTCTGCATGATAAAATCAATTCATTGACTTGCAGACTCTGAGACAACAATTCCAGCGGTTCGGGTTGTCAGACCGATCCATGCAGTGCTCACTGCAGAGTGCAGAGAAAGCACCAAAAGGCAGTACATTTCTATTTCAGCAAACGGGACGTGTTTTTGTTTAAATACACATGTTACTTACCATACAGCACGGATAACTGACGTCTTACAGTTCATCTTCAAATGGGGCTTTCAAACTACTAAAATTACAATGCCATTAACTGTGCCAACGTGCCTTCTCATCATATTTGCTGCAGCAAGCTGGACCCACACTGTCGGGTCTCACCTTCTGCTATCCAGAATTATATAGGACATCTTTAACACAAGATCTCCCAGGCCCAGTTACACGGAAGTATGGGACATGGACGTTATGTTAACGCTACTACACCAGGCGGCTCCAGCTACATCCTTATCTTTAGCCGGCTCTCATAAGGTAGTTATCCTCATGGCACTGGCCTCAGTGCAACGGGTCCAATCACTACATAAATTGCGACTGGACAGGATGGTTACATCTGCTAATAACATAATATTTTATGTTTTGATTTAATTAACCAGAACAAACCAGGGGCGTTAGGTCTCAAACTAGTTTCATGGCATACCCCATGGACCTTCGGTAATGTGTCACACATTTACAGCAATACGTCTAGGTCACCCAGAGCCTTAAAAGCTCCAAACTAGCAATGTTTGTTAGTTACAATAAACTTCATAGAAATATTAGTTCTACCATCTCCAGGTGGTAAAAACAGGGTTTTGGCTAGGCATGAGTCGATACTAATTTCCACACTCACCCCACCAAGGCTGCTACTACATCAGCTCCAAGGGTTATGTACGTTCCACTGGACCATATCCTAGCACCTGCAGGATGGTGAAACGAACATACTTTCCCAACATTTTATAATAACCCATTGCCAAACCGGGGGTATTTGCCAACTCCATTTTAGATTCTGTTTTTATAGTTCCCCCTGGATGAAAGGGGTCGCTATTATTTTCTTTTGATGATTAAGCATCAGTATTTTAAACTAAGTCATGTCTGAATGCATTCATCTTTTTCTCTCATCCATGGTCACTTCATGCAGTGTGTAACGCATGGACTCGTATCCGGCATGAAATCACAGAGCTTTGAAATCTTCGTGACTCCGAAGTAAAATAGTAAGATTAAACAAGAACGTACCAGTTTGAAGTTTGATCTTGATTTTATGAGAAGTTACGATGAGCGATTACGTGCCCACAGCTCCCAACCCTCATATTATTAAGGTCATCTGGTAGTTCTACTCTTCTCTAATATTACTATGTTCAGTTCAACCATTATTATCTGTGATTTCACACCGCTGCTTTGAAGATTGACGCGCATGCGGGCTAACAGCCTTCTTCACGTAATCGCTCATCGTAACTCCTCATAAAATCAAGATCAAACTTAAAACTGGTAAGTTCTCATTTAATCTTACTATTCTATAGGTGAGAGCAATTTGATAGTTTTAACATTTTGAAATTTTTTCTGATTTTTACTGAAAAAGCAGGGAAAGGTTGAACCGAATTTTATTTTTCTTGTTTTATTTCTATTTTATTAGAAGTACAGGAATATGGCACCAAGGTGCCAAATATATATTGACATATAACATTTTATGTACAGCTTCTTATTTTTTTAATAATGAAAAAGAAAAAGAGAGAATAGATAATAAAAGATAGAGAAACGTGTGATATATAGTGTGTGAGAAGAAAAAAGTGTGAAAGAAGAAAATTGAAAAAAAGAAAGAAAAAGAGTAGAAAGTAAGAGATTAAGGAGATCGTTATCTATATTCTTGACCATCCCTCACCCAATTCTGAAACAGTTAGCTTCTATGATTTTGTTGCACTGTATGCTTCCAAAAAATCGACAAATGGAGACCAACTCGTTAAGAATTGGTCTGATTCATCTATTAGGAGGAATCGCATTTCCTCAAGATGTGCGGTGTCCAACATGTTTGAAATCCACATTTTAAGCGTTGGTATGGATGTATTTTTCCAAAAGTTAAGTATACGTTTTTTTGCCATTATTAACCCATAATTACAAAATAAATTTTGAGATGAGTTCAATTTTGAGATGGGAATAATTTTGTAAATATTTCAAAAATATCACTCCAGAATTTATAAAGTTTTATGCAGGAGACAAAAGAGTGTGTTATAGTTGCATTTTGGGATAGACATTTATCACAAATGGTAGGTATGTTACAATAGCTACCTTTAGCGGCGCTGCAGTTCTGCCGCTCCCTGTGTGCGCGACTTTGGCGCCTTTCAGAGGGGAGCAGGTATAAAATGCCGTTTTTCCCTCGACAGTCCAAATCAATCCATGTCGGGCGATTTCGTCGCTAAAGAGAAATCGCTCCGACATTTCATTCATGAAGCTATTTTTAAACTACGCTAGATCATTTATTAGCTAGAGTAGTTTAAAAATCATCTTCTAAAGCTCTGAATGCCGACAGCAGAACGGACCTAACGCAAGGGAGAAAATAAAGTGCAGAGTTTATTTTTACATTAAAACTTGGTTTTTAGGAAGCCTTTAATCACATTTTCATGTTGCGAAATGAGGATAAAAAAATGTAAGAACCGGCAGAGTTTTTCATACCGACTTCACCGCAAACTGCAACGTTCTAATCCACTGCATTCCACTAAAACCCACTCGCAAGTTGATTTAAATGCCCATTAATTTACAGGCCTTAAACACTAAATTCCTTCCATTTGGCCTATAAATTAATGAAAATGAGATTTAAAAATCATGTTATATTGTGGATTATTGTGTGAATGTTATTTGGACACTTAGGCAATTTAAAAATGTTTATCATTTCTTAAGAAATGGATAGATGTATAGATCTACTCATTGAATTTTGTAATTAGCTACAATTAGATAACTAACTAATTATATGCTTTAATTTCAGGTCATCCAAGTAAGATTGTTTCATATTTGTATCAGAATGCTTCAATCCATAATAACTGAAAATTTCATTGAGTTCTCTTAATTTTTAAGAAAGTTATGGGCTTTTGACTGTCCTTGATCACTGCTTTTGTGTTAAGTCAATGGAAAGGGAATGGGGAACAAGATGCAAATTTCCGAGTATGAAAATGGCCACAACTTGTTTAATACTGAAGATATGAAAGTGAATTAGATGTCAAATTAAACTTCTTTTTATGCTTTATCTGATGGGATAAATTGCAGACTTGATTTTTAAAACCCCCCAACACACACACTAACCACCCCCTTGATATATTAATATTATTAATTGGCTCTTTTTACGCCATCCCCACCCTATCTCGAGGGGCAGAGAAAGAATGAGAGGGAGAGGGGGAGGGATATGAGGGGAGAGAATGGGGAAGGGAGATGAGGGGAAAGAGGGGGGTTGGAGAGAGGGGGTGGAGGGAGGGGGCGATGGGATGGAGAGGGGGTGGAAAGGGAGGAAGAGGATGGGGCAGAGAGGTGGGCGGAGAGGGGGAGATGGAGAGGGGTATGGGGTGAGAGGGAGGGGAAGGGGGAGGGAGGGGGGGAAGGGAGAGCGGGGATGGGGAGGGGGAGGGGGTGCAGAGAGGGAGGGATGGAGGAGGAGAGGGAGATTTAGAGGGGGATGGGGATGGGGAGAGAGTGGGGAGGTGAAAGTGGGGGAGGTGAGAGAGTGGGGGATGGGGAGGTGGGGGAGGGGATGTGAGTGATGGGGGAGGGGTGGAGAGAGGGGATGGGAAAGGGGGAGAGGGAGGTAGGGGAAGGGAGGGGGGGAGAGAGGTGGGTAGAGGGGGAGCAGAGGGGGGGAGAGAAGCGGAAGAGTTGGGAGGGAGGGGGAGAAAGGTAGGGGTAGGGGTCGAAGGGGAGATAAGGATGGGGGAGAGAGGGAGGAGGGTGATGAGAGAGGGATGAGGAGAGAGGGATGAGGAGAGAGGGGTGAGGAGAGGGGAGGGAAATAAGGATTGGGAGGAGAGGGGGGTGGAGAAGGGGTGTAGACAGGGGAGGGGGAGAGAGGAGAGAGGGGAGAGGGGGGTGACGGGGGGGGAGAGAGGGAGCAGGTGGGGGGGAGAGGGGTAAGATGGAGGGATAGTGGGGAGGGGGAGGAGAGGGGAGGGAAGGGGGAGGGGGGAAGGGAGAGAGAGGAGGATGAGGATGGGGAAGGGAGGAGATCTGGGGAGGTGAAGGGGAGACGGGTAGATGGAGAGGGGGAGATGGAGAGGAGGAGGAGAGAGGGGTGATGAGAGGGGGGAAGAGAGGGGGGAAGAGAGGGGGGGAGAGAGGGGGGGGAAGAGAGGGGGGGAAGAGAGGGGGAGGAGAGAGAGGAGAGAGGGGGAGGAGAGAGGAGAGCGGGGGAGGAGAGTCCTGGGATGTCAGGACTGTCTTATGAACAAAGACTGCATAGACTCGGTTTATACTCTCTAGAATTTAGGAGATTGAGAGGGGATCTTATAGAAACTTACAGGATTCTTAGGGGGTTGGACAGGCTAGATGCAGGAAGATTGTTCCCGATGTTGGGGAGGTCCAGGACAAGGGGTCACAGCTTAAGGATAAGGGGGAAATCCTTTAGGACCGAGATGAGAAGGAATTTTTTCACACAGAGAGTGGTGGGTCTCTGGAACTCTCTGCCACAGAGGGTAGTTGAGGCCAGTTCATTGGCTATATTTAAGAGGGAGTTAGATGTGGCCCTTGTGGCTAAGGGGATCAGAGGGTATGGAGAGAAGGCAGGTACGGGATACTGAGTTGGATGATCAGCCATGATCATATTGAATGGCGGTGCAGGCTCAAAGGGCCGAATGGCCTACTGCTGCACCTAATTTCTATGTTTCTATGAGAGTGAGGGGGAGAGGGGGAGGGAGAGAGAGAGAGAGCGGAAAGAGAGAGAGAGGGGAGAGAGAGAGACGGAGAGGGGAGAGGGGTCTGTAAATGAGATCCATCTATTCCCCACTCCCTATCACACGCACATGAACCACCCCACACAGACAGGGGGGGAGGGGGTGAGAGAGGGTAGGGGGAGACAGGGTGGGGAGAGGGGGGAGACCACTGTGTCCCGTCCCCTCAATGTACGGTTGCAGGGGGGGGGGGTTGTGACTTCACACGCACATTAACATCCTCCCACACACACAGGGGGGGGAGAGGGATGGGAAGGGGGATGAGGGGCAGAGGGGGATGAATTGGCCAAAGAGAAGTGAATAGTCAAACACCAGTCTGTTTTCCTCTTCTCCGTATATCGCCACGTAGTCCACCCTTCGTTCTTGTGTTGAACGGGATCCAGACAGAATCAGGTCAGTCTAACAAACCTTGTTGATTGGTGAGATAGACTCGGCCATTTGGAATGTAGAGACTTGGTCATTGGGAATGATCTATGGTAACTGACGGCTGAACTGGATAAATTTATCCTGACCATTTGGAATGGCAGGAGATAGTTAAAGATTTGGAAACAGGGTCGGCTAAGAATGGCAGGCAGTGACTAGTGGGGTGCCGCAAGGCTCAGTGCTGGGACCCCAGCTATTTACAATATATATTAATGATTTGGACGAGGGAATTCAATGCAACATCTCCAAATTTGCAGATGATACCAAGCTGGGGGGTATAGTTAGGTGTGAGGAGGATGCTTGGAGGCTGCAGGGTGATTTGGATAGGCTGAGTGAATGGGCAGATGCATGGCAGATGCAGTATAATGTGGATAAATGTGAGGTTATCCACTTTGGTGGCAAAAACATGAGGGTAGACTATGATCTGAATGGTGGCAGATTAGGAAAGGGGGAGATGCAACGAGACCTGGGTGTCATGGTACACCAGTCATTGAAAGTAGGCATGCAGGTGCAGCAGGCAGTGAAGAAAGCAAATGGTATGTTAGCATTCATAGCGAAAGGATTTGAGTATAGGAGCAGGGAGGTTCTACTGCAGTTGTACAGGGTTTTGGTGAGGCCACACCTGGAGTATTGCGTACAGTTTTGGTCTCCAAATCTGAGGAAAGACATCCTTGCCATAGAGGGGGTACAGAGAAGATTCACCAGACTGATTCCTGGGATGTCAGGACTTTCATATGAGGAAAGATTGGATAGACTCGGCTTGTACTCGCTGGAATTTAGAAGATTGAGGGGGGATCTTATAGAAACTTACAAAATTCTTAAGGGGTTGGACAAGCTAGATGCTGGAAGATTGTTCCCGATGTTGGGGGAGTCCAGAACAAGGGGTCACAGTCTAAGGATAAGGGGGAATTCCTTTAGGACCAAAATGAGGAAAACATTCTTTACACAGAGAGTGGTGAGTCTCTGGAATTCTCTGCCACAGAAGGTAGTTGAGGCCAGGTCATTGGCTATATTTAAGAGGGCGTTAGATGTGGCACTTGTGGCTAAAGGGATCAGGGGGTATGGAGAGAAGGCAGGTACGGGATACTGAGTTGGATGATCAGCCATGATCACATTGAATGGCGGTGCAGGCTCGAAGGGCCGAATGGCCTACTCCTGCACCTATTTTTTATGTTTCTATGTAATACTGACAGTACTCCATTAATCTCGACCATTTGGAATGGTGAGAAGTAATTAAAAACAATTGAATTCGGATCCAGTGAAAGGTCACAGTTGCTAAATAAGAAATAGTAAAACGTTAACATCATTATTATATTGTTGCAAGAATAAAATATAAGAATATTAATGCTGTGTATAGTTTAAATTGGTTGTGAATATAGTAGTGATAAGTGTGATAAATATATTATCTGTGATAAGTGAATTAAGATGGGTAATCACTTAGATAACACCAAGAGACCTAGCAGCCCATTGCAGATTTTATGTGACAAATATCCCGAAAGTGCTCAGCAATTCCGAGAATTATAAGTGGCAGTAAATCAGAAATTGGGTAACAAACAATGGCCCCTGGGTGGTCCTAGAAATCCAGATTGGTAAAACAAGCCCAAGAATTAATATGGAAAAGAAATGCGAATAAAAAGAGTAAGAAATTGATTGAATTATGGAGAAAGTGGTGTGAGGAAGAACGAGATAAAACGATTCTGGCCAGTTGGCAAGATAATGCGGTTAAATTAGATATTACACTAACCGACGGAGGGATCCCAAAAACTGTTGAGGTATTGAAACGAGAGTGTGCACACAAAAAGAATAAGCAACAGAAGAGTGAGAAAGAAAAGGAGAAAGATAAGATTAAAATCAAACAGGCAGGAGAATCAAAGAAAGGTAAAACAGGACTGTGCAGTTCAATGGTTGTTCTTCGATTGACAGGGGGAGACGATGAGGGATGGGAAAATGATTCGAATGTGGTCCCTAGTGCACCCCCACCTCCCTATCAGATCCCGGTTCAAGATCCACCAGCACCACAACCCGCTGCCCAAGCAGGCATATTAGGCCTTTACCCCAAATTATCAGGAACAGGATCAGGTGCGAGTAGCGCAACCCCTCCCGGAGCAAAGAAAAAAAAGAAAGAAAGAAAAAAAGGCTGTTTACCGACCACGTCTCCGGACGAACAAGGTCCCAGACAGGGGGACACTCAGAGAGTTTCCCAGTCCCAACTCCCTCACCAACCCCCAGTAGGAGAGAAAAATGCCAAATAAAAAAAATGACCAACGAGGATTATTGTTAGTAGCCAAAAGGGATTGTTCATCGGAAGAGACTTCAGAGGAAGACGGTGATCAATATGAATGGGGATTAGAGGATGGGTCTGCCAGAAAACATGAAAGATCACTGGATACTGATAGTGACCTAAGTCAGTTTAAGGAAAGAGTACCTTGGCAGAATCCAGTCCGTATGGTTCCTAACCCACTGGCAATGGCATCAGTCGCTGCTGGACAACCGGCGCAGCCGGTTTTAATCCCAGTGTATACACCACGGAAACCTAACGAGATGATGGCCATCTTATTCGGGGCACCCAACAAAAATAAAAGTCCGATTGCCTTTGTCAATTTCCTCAGGACTACCATGTCTGTGTACCAAGCTAATTCAACAGATTTATGGTCCCTGATCTTGACGACCCTTGAGCACGCCAGGTTCAAGGATCATTTGAGATTTAATGACCATGCTGCATTGCAGGCTGCACACAATCAGGACGATCAAAGACAGGCCCGTATGTTAACAGCCACCCTGACTTTACAAAAATCAGTGGATTTAACCAAAATCCTAGACATGAAACCCAAAAAGGGTGAGTCAGCTGAAGAATTTCTAGACCGATATAATGAAGTATATGGCAATCAGTCTGGAGATCTAAATTACACAGGTGGAAACGCGTCACCACAATTTTGTGCCATGCTGATGAATTGTTTGCCCCTTAATGCTCAGAGCATTAAGACTAATAATATGGATTGGGTTGAGACCACACCAAGCAGAATGAGCAGGGCAGTTATCACATTCTGGAACGATGGTCCTTGTGGGAGTAGCGGCACGGGTAAATCTATTAAGAATGAATATGTTATGGGAGACCATCAACCACCAGCAGCTGACAATGCCGGTTATCAATTAGAACCACAGACATGTTACCCAGGCTGGGTTGACACATGGGGCTATGGCTACCATACGTATCCAAATTGTCCCTCGGCACCAAGTTACGGACCTCCGTATGTGATACAGGGGCAACCAAGGGGCAGGGGGGGAGGACAGCGAGGACCGCCAGCCCCTTATCAAGGAAAGTGATCTGACAACGGTTGTTTTAATTGTGGTGAACCAGGACACTGGGCAAGAGAATGCAAACAACCATACAGGGGTGCAGGGCAAGGGTATGCTAAAGGACCAAGAGGTAGAGGAAGGGGATATACCAACTTTTCATCTGAAAGCCCCTTCAATCAAAATTGACTGAGCATCCTGGTTGTGGGATCTCCTATTTCTGATTGGGAGCCAATGATGATGCTAAAGGACAGAAGTAAATGGCACCCTTTCTTGGTGGACACTGGGGCTGCCGTTTCCACTGTCCTGCCTTCAGTAGGACTGATGGAATCAGGAAAAACCCAACGTTTATCAGGATTCGAGGGACAACCTAAAGACTATCCTATTTCCATACCAGTTACTGTCGGGTACCAAAACTTACAGGTCCCACATGAATTTATTATTACCAACGGCCCGAGCTGCAACCTAATGGCTAGAGACTTATTATGCGCCTTCCAATTTAAGCTCCAGTGCAGTAAAGAGGATATTACGATTGCCACGGGGGGTCCTCAACAATGCTATGTCACCAGAAATCCCCAGTGGTGGCCTATGGATTTGCCTGGGGGAATATACCATGTTACCTTAGCCTACGATGCAAGTGGGACTAACACTGAGTTGCAACAATTTTATCAGGATAAACTGAATTCTTCATGGACAATCGAGTCCACGCCAAGGTAAAGGGACCGGCAGGAGAAGCTCAGTTTGTCGGCATTCCGAAATACCTGTGGAAACAAGGGCCAGAGGTCGCTCCACATATCACCAGAAAGGTAAACCTCCCATACCATGCTAAAAACCTTGGACTAATGGTCAAACAAGCTGTGGAACATTCAGACCCATTGTCCACAGAAGTTCAGCTGCTACAGGGGGACATACAGATTCAGTTTTACCCCTGCCCAAAGACAGAGTCCACCAAACTTCATCACCACAGTGGAAAAGATGTTCTAGAATACACTCACCCAGAAGTGTGGACTGAGGACTCCACATATGCGGTGCTGACAAGGGTGCCCCCTGTTCGGGTAGTAATCAAAGAAGGGGTCACCTGACCATCTGTCCATCAATATCCCCTGAAGTACCAAGCTGTGCCGAGTATTGACCAACTGATTAAGAACCTGATAGAACAGGGTATTCTGGTCCCTTGCCAGTCAGCCTGCAATACCCTAATCCTAGTGGTACCTAAGCCTGGGAAACCTGATCAGTACAGACTAGTGCAAGACTTGAGAGCTATCAATGCCATTGTCCAAACACTACATGCACTAGTCCCGAATCCTGTGCATATCCTTGCCTCAATACCAGCAGCCTCGAAGGTTTTTGCCAGTGTGGACCTCCAACATGCTTTTTTGCTTCGAGGGGCATTCGGCCCTCGAAGGGCCGAATGGCCTACTCCTGCACTTATTTTCTATGTTTCTATGTTTCTTTGTTTCTATGAGATTTACCTTTTGAACAATCTGAATCTTTCCTTTCAGTGCTGCACCACCATCAATCCTGCAACTTTTTTGGAACACGTTCCAGAAGAAAAGGAGTTCTCCGGCCATGACAGCCTCCAATTGATACATGAGGGCACATCGCCAAGGCCTGATCTCAGAGACACGGCCATGTCCAACCCTGATGTCTCCTTTTTCACTGATGGAGGTTCTTCCATAAATGAGCAAGGAAGACGGTTGTCTGGGTATGCAATCGTCAAACAAGACGGTGACACCGTCGAGTCGGCAGCGTTTGAAAATTTATTTTCCGCACAACAAGCTGAACTTTTCGCATTAAATAGGGCATGTACAGTAGCGGAAAGTATTTCTGCTAATATTTACACTGATTCACAGTATGCTTTCGGAGTCGTTCACGATTATGGGCAATTGTGGAAAAATCGAGGCTTCCTGACCTCATCAGGAACAGTTATTTCACATCAGAAGTTAGTTTCCAACCTTTTATAAGCAATCCAATTGCCCAGTCAGCTTGCAGTTATTAAAGTTCGTGCCCACACATCAGGCCAAAGCCCTATAGATATCGGCAATTGCCTTGCCGATGAGGCAGCTAAAAAAGCTTCTAGGACTAACCAGGTTGTTGTGCCCCGAATTATGAGGCAGACTAAAAATTCTTCTAGTAAGAATCAGTCTCCCCCGGAAAAAGGAATGCCAACCATCCAGGAAGTACTTCAAATGCAAGAGGACGCTCCTGCACAGGTAAAACAGTTGTGGCAGGACCAGGGTTGTGTGTACGATCCTGTCACTAGCTTATGGGTTACGCCTGCTGGCCAGACTTGCATGTCTGACGAGCCTGCGTTGTGGGTTATTGAATGTGCACACTGTGCAACGCATTGTGATGCCAAGGCCGTAAGTGATATGCTTTTAGAGACCTGGTGGCATCTGAAACCTCTGGACTTGTCTCAGCGTATCAGCCAGCGATATCTGATTTGCCAGCAGCATAATCCAGGTAAAGGCTTGCCCTGTGAACCAGGTAATACTCCTTTACCAGCAGGTCCCTTTGAGACCTTGCAAATGGACTACATTGAGGTGGAAAGATGTCAGTGTTATAAGTATGTTCTTGTAATTGTCGATGTTTTCAGTAAATGGATTGCAGCATATCCGACCACTGACAATAAGGCCTCTACCGTTGTAAAAATATTGTTACGCGAAATCATACCGCGATTCGGTGTTCCTGTGCATTTGAGTTCAGATAATGGTCCTCATTTTATTGCTGCAGTAAACAAATGTGTCAACAATTACAGATACATCAACAGCTCCATTATGCGTATTGACCTCAGGCCGCCGGATTGGTGGAACAGGCAAATCAGACTTTGAAAACCAAATTAGCAAAATTAGTGGCACAGACTGGCTTAACATGGTTAAAATTGCTTCCTGTAGCTCTTTTTCAGATACGGACCACTCCTTCTGGTACGGCATGACATCCTACGTATTAACTTTAACCTGTGCATTGCGAACTTCTCATTCACAGGTCAGGGCTGCATATTGTGAGGTGCCACCGCTAATTTCCATCTAATATTGAGCCAGGTTGCTATGTGCTGGTCAGCACCTCGACCCATGTTGGGATGGTCCCTTCCAGCTCCTGCTAACCACCCCGACCGCTGCCAAGGTCAAGGGTCGTGCTGCATGGGTTCATCTGCACCACTGCAAATTGATTGGGGAGCCCAATCAAAAGGGGGGAGACGAGTAATTTTATTTTCAACTCTATGAGTTTTTTAGTTTTTACATTTCTGCTTTGCTTGGGAGTTGTATCATTATAAGTTTAATTGTATCATTATAAGTTTAGTTTTGAATCCTTATTTTGCTACATGGTTAAGAATATGAGACTGATTACTGGACTGACTGAAGGACGTTTAACGAGTGAATAGTTGATTAAGTCAATTAAGTAAGAAATTAGCTTTTTGTAAGTTGCATTTTCCAGATAAATTAAAATTATGGAATGAAGCAGGGTGTTGGATGGGGAGACTGGGGTTTTGGAGGATTGTATAATTGGATCATCAGCATGGCCATCAATGCAGCGATATTGATCGTGTGTTTGTTCGTGGGAATTGCTATTGTTAAATGTATTATCGCCAGACTAATGACAGCCTTGGGTAATGTGGAAACTGGTGAGAAGATCTTATTGCAGCACCTAGAAGAAGACATTACGATGTTGGAGTCCGATGGAAGTAGAGAACGTGTGAACCAGCAGGTAGAGAAGGAAATGTTGGAGGAGGAGTGTAATAGACTTAATAATGTGGGGAAGGAGGAATGGTATTAAGTCCAGAATAATTGAGCACCCTAGGGTAGGGTATGAAGCACAGGGCTAGGGTATGAAGCACAGCAGAGGAGTAGGGAACAGCATTGGTGTCAACAAGCCAGTCTGCTGACCTACATGGTCCAGGTTTTGGGGGCTATAAAGCATCTGAGGTTAGGTATAAACTTGGATAACTAATAAGCCAATGCTGATGAATTTTTGCTGTGTTATTATCCTATTAGTGGTTGTGATATGACCAGAAGAGGGAATGAGGAAATATACAATAAAATTGCTCAAATTATGGTTTCTGTGTGAGGAACTTGTGTTGAGTTGCAGGAGAAGGATTGGGAGCAGAGGTTTTCAAAATACATAGGCACAAGGGAATAAAGTACAAAGAACACACACAGATGGCTTATCATAACATGGAAATGTTGATCTGAATAGGCATATCTTTATTTATTGCTTTGAAGCAATAATCACGCTGTCAGAAGTTGTAGTTGGTTTAGGTTAGTGTTTGGAGTGTTGGTTGTTAATGGGGTCTCTTCCAGGACATGGGCACCATTTATTCTTTCTTTGTGACACATCTCTGACCTCTAGTGTGTTACAGGCGGATTTATGGTTGTCTATATTGGGTCGTAGGCACCAAGACTAGATAATAGAGTCTGTGATTTGGTTTGTGCTGTTTAAATGTATTTATGTTGGGATAAGAGATAAGGCAGATAGGTGATGGTTGTGTGACCTTTGTATAAGGGTGATTTCTTATGTTTTTAGAAGACTGAGAAAGTAACTCTGTTTTGATCTAAGCCAAACGATTGGGGTCTGCATATAGTAATCTTCAAATTGCTGTGTGGAATGTTATTAGTAAGAAGTTGTAAAGAGGCCTTACATTCCTTTCCTCCAGAAATGAGTACGGGCGAGGTTGTAATTCAGAACTTGACCCGAGCTCGGTAAGAAACAATTTAATTTAAGACTTCCGGTGGCGCCATCATGAGGTGAAGACGCCCTGCCAGCCAGCTCCATAAGAAGATTGAAGAAAACGGGGTAATAAACGCTGAAAAAAGACTTACTTGCCGTCTGAACTCTCAGTACTGATTAGTACTGAATTGGTGAGTGAGGTTATCAGCCCGGCGACAACATGCAACGGACCCCAGAAGAAAAACTGAAAACCCGGCTACCGACCACTCGGGATCCGGTAGGCCGTTCTGAAGCCTCGGTCTCGGGTAGAACCCGATCCCAGGAAGACATTGCAGGAAAAAAACCTTCTGGAGCTGAAGAATTTAAAACGAAACTGGAGATGGAAGGATTGAAAACTCTTATTGAAAAAGAGATGGCAAGTATCAAAACTGAAATATTGAATTTAAAGAAAGATATGAAAAAGTTGAATATTAAGGAGGAAGTTGAAAAAATTAATGAAGAAGTGAAAGATTTGAAAACTGAAATAAAAGACTTGAAGACTGAAATCACTGAATCTGCTCAAGCACTGAAAAAAGAGATTACGGACAAATTAAAAGAGCAGAACAAACAGATGAAAATTAAAATCGAAACCCTGGTGAAGGACAAGCTGTCTGAAGTGGAAGAAGCATTAAATCTACATTCGACAGATATAAGCATTATTAAAGACTTAGCCGAAGCATCGGCTCAGAACTCAGACAGAGATATACAACGCTTATCTGAACTTCTGGACAAGATAACAGAAAAATGCACGGAGTTGGAAGGCTACCAAAGAAGGTCGAACCTCAGGATTGTGGGTATTCCGGAAGGCATGGAAGGGAATAACCCACGAGGATTTACAGCAGATTTACTGCAACAAGTTTTAACCTTGGATCAGAAACCCTTACTGGCTCGTGCACATAGAGTGAAGAGGCGTTTTACAGGACCTGGTGCTCCCCCAAGACAAATGATATTAAAAGTACAGCATGATTACGAACTGGAAGAAATGATGGGTAAGATTGTAAGAAGTAAAAATCTTATTTTTGATGGAGCACGAATCAGTATTTACCGAGATTATCCTGCTGAAGTTGCCAAGAAACGAAAAGCATTCAGGGAGACTAAAAGAATTCTGAGAGAATTGAAGGATGTAAGGTATACTCTGAGATACCCCGCTACCTTGAGGGTGACCCATGACAATCAAGATCATTTCTTCAAGAACCCACAGAATGCACTGGACTTTGCGCAGAGGATTAAGAATCAAGAAGAAGACTGAATAATATTTCACTTTTGAACTATATTAATGAATAAACTGTATGTTTGCATTTGGTTTAAAGGATTACCGGATTATGGACTGGTTGTAGACTGGCTACAATCAAGAAAGATGAAGAAATGAGTGGACTGGGTCCCTACATCAAAGAGTGGACTGGACTTTCTCTTATGGATATTATTAATTAGAATAATAACAATACTAATAGAAATAATTAATACATAATAAAATACTAATATACTAAAACCTAACCGGTAGTACTGTTACTAACTAAAACAATAATGAATACTAATCACTAAGACTTAGGTATAAGCAATTTCCTTATTACTTCCCACATATATATACTTTACTCATCAATAATTAATACTAATCTACATAAAATTAAAATAAATAGTAATTAGTAAATATATTTCCTAAGTTCATACATTTGATTATACCAATAATAGTTAAGATTTCCTTGATCTTTGCATTTAAATATGTTATAGGATTGATGAAACATTTTAGAATTATATATTCCCGTTAAAATACATTTTGTAAGACAATAACTTTAAGGACTTATGGAGCTGGTGAGTTAACATCATCTACACTGGAAGTCTGTAGATGGCTAGCCATGCTAGTATGGCTTTCACTAACTGCACCTACTATAGCTGTAGTTTTTCCTTACTTTTCACTATTTACTAACCCTTTTTTCTATTTTCTGTTTTTTTATATTACTTCATGTTTTTATTTTTTTACATCACAGTGGACTCGTAATCAGAAAAGTTATATCCGTGCGAGATATTTGAAAATCTTGAAACTCGTCCACCCGGAGTTCGGGGGAAAGGTCGGGTATGTCGAGCTGAGACATGTGAACCATTATAGACCACCTTAAATAAAATGCAGGACTTAAAAAAGAATTGGGGGAATGAGGGAATAATCTTTGGCAGTTGGAATGTTAAAGGTCTTAATGAACCTATTAAAAGGGGCAAAGTATTGGCACATTTGCAAGCACTCAAAATCGATGTTGCGTTCCTTCAAGAGACACATCTAAAAAAAGATGCCGAGCATAGATTAAAGGCTAAATGGATTGACAAAATATATCATTCCTCTTTTACTCATAAATCTAGAGGCGTAGCAATATTGACACGTAAAGGTACTTTATTTAAGCATACATCAACTATAATTGATAAAGATGGAAGATTCATTATTGTAACGGGAGAATTATATGCTCAAAAAGTAATATTAGCCAATATATATGGCCCAAATTTTGACAGTCCAATTTTTTAAAAGAAAATATTTAATACAAGTCCTGATCATGCACAACATAATTTAATAATTGGAGGAGATTTAAATTGTACTTTAGATCCTTATTTAGATAGATCGTCAGGACAGAGGAAATTTAAATCACACTCCAGTGATTTAATAAATGCATACATTGATACTAGTAAAGTTAGAGATGTTTGGAGAATGGAACACCCAACAGGACGAGATTATTCATTTTACTCCTCGGTACATAAAACATATTCTAGAATTGACTATTTCCTTGTAGATATAAAGCTTATTCCATACATCTATAACTCTAAATACCACAGCATCATTATTTCAGATCACGCTCCATTAACATTTAATATTAAATTTAATGATAACATGAAAATACGAGGATAATGGAGACTTAATCCACAAATTTTGAAGGATAAATTAACTAATGAATATATTATAAAGCAGATTAAGAGTTTTTTTGAAATAAACGATAAACCAGAAATATCTCCATCCCTACTATGGGAAACTTTTAAGGCTTTTACTCGTGGAATTATGATATCTTCACAAGCATTTTATAACAAAGAAAAGCGGAAGGAACAAAATATTCTGGAAACGGAGATAAAACAATTAGATATAGAAAATGCTCTCAACCCTACAATGATAACACATAATAAAATTACTGCATTAAAATATAAATTAAATAAGATATATGCTGACCAAGTGGTTAAATTATATCAATACACAAAACAAATACAATTTGAATTTGGGGACAAACCACAAAAATTACTGGCTCGCCAATTACGAAAAATAGAGGGAGAAAAAATAATACATCGGATTAAATCAGAAAATGGTGAATTCTTAACACAAAATAACGATATTAATGAGAGATTTTTACAATATTATAAAGATTTATATTCATCCAAAATGATTGAAAATCAGATAGGAATTAATACATTCTTAAACGACTGTAATTTCATAGGATTGGATGTAGATGATACAAAACTATTAAATACTGAAATAACAGTTAAAGAAATTGAGGATTCTATTATATCATTAAAAAACGGTAAAACTCCAGGGCCAGATGGTATTGGTTCGGAATTTTATAAATCATACAAGAATCTGATAACACCTTATTTGAAGATACTTTACGAATATATATATGCGCAACAGAGTTTACCAGAAACACTAAACGAATCCATTATAACACTCATACCAAAAATGGATAAAGACCTAGATAATCTGGGATCATATAGAGCTATTGCTCTCTTAAATACGGATCAAAAGATATTAACTAAAATATTAGCTAAAAGATTAAGTGTAGTGATTAATAAAATAATACACCCGGATCAAACAGGATTTATACCTAAACGATACTCATCATATAACTTGAGATGATTGTTTAATATTATATACTCGAAAAGGAGTTATAATAAAGACTTAGTAATAATATCGTTAGATGCAGAGAAAGCTTTTGACCAAGTTGAATGGCCATATTTGTTTGCGGTTATGGAAAAGTTAAATTTGGGAGACAAGTTTATAAAATGGATCAAATTACTATATACTAAACCAACTGCTAGAATCTTAACTAACCAAATGATATCCACCAAATTTAATTTATTTCGAGGATGCAGACAAGGTTGTCCCCTATCACCATTATTATTTGCGTTAGCTATAGAACCATTAGCTACTCGGGTAAGATTACACCCCGAAATTTTTGGATATGAAACTAACGAAACAAGAAATAAAATTTCTCTATATGCAGATGACGTATTATTATATATTAAAAAACCTGAAATTAGCATACCTAATTTATTGAATTTAATAACTCAATTCGGCTCGTTTTCTGGATACAGAATCAATTGGAATAAAAGTGAACTTATGCCATTAACACAAGATAATTTAACTATATTAAAACAATTTCCTTTTAAGATTGTTAATGAACAGATTAAGTACTTAGGAATTCACGTTACAAAAAAATATGATTCTTTATTTAAATATAATTTTTTACCTATACTAAATAAATTATCTAAGAATATTCTATATTGGAGAACTCTACCTATCTCAATGATAGGTAGAATTAATGCGATAAAAATGATTTTTCTCCCACAATTATTATATTTATTTCAAATGATCCCGATATATCTTTCTAAGAATTTTTTAAAAAAGGTTGACTCTATAGTCACTAATTTTGTTTGGGACTATAGGAGCCATAGAATAAATAAAAAATATTTATGCAAATCGAAAATTAATGGAGGTTTAACATTACCTAATTGTATATTTTATTACTGGTCAGTTAATATTAAGAATATGAACTTCTGGTGGGTGGAACTTGATGAAAATCCAAACTGGTTACTTATGGAAAAGGAAGACTGTTTACCATATGAAATCAGTTCCATATTATTCTCTAAAATTAAAATATTTAAGAAAACTTAACGAGAAAACCCAATAATTAATAGTGGAATTAATATTTGGAGACAGTTAAAAAGAACGTTAAAACTAGAAGATATCCCATTAGTTCTTCCCATTGTTAATAATGTAAGTTTTAAACCATCCCTGGAAAATTTAGGATTCTTACAATGGAAAAATCAAGAAATTAATAAGATCAGTGACCTTTACAGGGACAATCTTTATCTTTCATTTAAAGAAATACAGGAAATATATGGACTACATTCTAAACACTACTTCAGATATCTACAAATAACTGACTACATTAAAACAACTGCACAGGAATATAAATAGAGAAAGACGGGAATTCTAGATGAATGCTTAAATAAACACCCAAACACGGAAAAATTAATATCATACATTTATAATATTTTATTAGAAAATGATATACCCAATACGGAAAAGTACAGACAACTATGGGAAAATGAAATAGGTGAAACAATTGAGTCTGATATCTGGGATGAAAGTTTACGATATATACATAATTGTTCATTAAATTCTAGACACTCTCTGATACAATTCAAAGTTTTACATAGATTGCATTTTTCAAAATCTAAATTACATAGAATATTTTCTAATGTATCTCCTATATGTGACAAATGCCAATACCCAGAAGCTAATTTAACACATTCTTTTACAACTTGTATAAAAATTACGAACTTTTGGTTGGAAATATTTAAGGTAATCTCGACTGTTGTAAATAAGAATCTAGTTCCAGACCCAAAATTAATAATATTGGGAATATTAGAAAGGGATCAATTACTCACGACAGCACAAAGAACTTTCATAGATTATAGTTTAATAATTGGTAAAAAATTAATTTTACAATTTTGGAAAGGCCCCATACCCCCTACAATCAAATTGTGGATTTCAGGAATGGCGGAGACTTTACACTTCGAAAGAATAAGACTTGCACTTTTAGGCAAGTTAGACCAATTTAATGTGATTTGGTCTCCATTCCTTGAATATCTTAAGGGATCAATATGACTCGGTTTGAGGACCTGATTGAGACCTGAACGAAGGATTGGACGAAGAATAATACATTATTGATCACGGATATATTATTATATAAATACTGTTTGTATAATATACCACTGTTATTTTATTTACTTTTTTCTTTTGGTTATTTTATAACTATCTTTATGTTAATCATTTTTCACACTTTCCTACTTTTCACTATATTAAAAAAACTATAATAAAATGTTTAGAAGTATATATAAGAAAAGATGGTAATTATTACCTATCTCTTTATCAAGAATGTTGTTTTAATAAGTACTTATACTTGTACTTATACTTCTAATAAAAAATATTCAACAAAAAAGAAACAATTTAATTTATCAAGTGCGACAAGTATATGGCCTTTGTGTGCTTGGAGTTGGGAATTGTGTGATTAGAGATAACTTAAGTTCTTACCGCCTTGTATTAAATATGAGTTTTCCCCCATTCTTACATAAGTAATTTTATTTTAACTACTAAATAGGGAAATTCATTGTGAAGTGTATTGTGTTTAATTAGGATTGTGAGTATTAGACTTTGTTTAAATCAGAAGTTTTAGAAGTAACTTTCTTTTCCAAAAGTCAAAATATATGTTTTGTGTGTATGTATTGTCGGATTGCTGTATGATGTCTATTTTATATTCTGAGAGGTGTTCTCTGAGAATTTGTTTTATCTCTGTGGTTTAACTTCATTGAAATAAAATGATTTTGTGCAAAGAGGTTGAAGAAAAAAAGTTGTAATGGGGCCTGAAAAGGGAAAATCATGTGACTATACGTGTTGTCAATCACTGGAAAGGATTTAGTTGATTGGTTAATGCAAATAAGTTAAATGTATGGTAAACCATAATGATTGGTTAATAGTTTGCCACTCCTTTTGTATCATAATTGTCTATGACATATATAATGTGTTATGTTTATATCAAAGTCAGTAGTTCTTTCGACTTGCCCCAGAGTTTTTAAGCTCTGTGTTGGAAGGTTTAAAGAATTATCCAGCATTGTCAGAATAAAGAATTGATTTTAGCTGCAGTGGTTTGAATCAAGTTTTATTGAATTGGACTGACAAAATAACTCAGTTTAACAGAGAGAGGGGTGAGGAGAGAGGGGTGAGGAGAGAGGGATGAGGAGGAAGGGGAGAGATGGGGGAGAGATTGGGGAGGGAGAGGAGGAGGGAAGGGAGAGAGTGGGGAGGTGGGGGAGGGGAAGGGGGAGAGAGGGGTAGGGGGAAGGGAGTGGGGAGAGAGAGGGGTGGGGAGGGGGACAGAAGTGGGGGGAGGTTGAGAGAAGGGAAAGAGTGGCGAAGGAGGGGGAGAAGGGTAGGGGGATGGGGTGGAAGGGGAGAGAGGGAATTGGAGAGGGGGAGGGAGGAGGAGGGAGAGGGGGAGGAGATGGGTAGAGGGGTGAGGAGAGGGGTGGGGAGAGAGGGGTGGGGTGAGGGGAATAGGGAAAGGGGAGAGAGGGGGGAGGAGAGAGGGGGAGGAGAGAGGGGCGAGGGGGTGGAGACGGGGGAGAGGGAGGGAGCAGGAGGGGAGAGGGGAAAGAACGGGGAGAGGGGTAAGATGGGGAGAGAGCGGGGAGGGGGAGGAGAGGGAAGGGAGAGGGAAGGGGGAGAGAGGAGGATGGACAGGAGAGGAGCAGGAAATGTGAAGGGGAGATGGGGAGAGGGGTGAGGAGGGGGAGATGGAGGGGAGAGGGGTGAGGAGAGGGGCGGGGAGCGAGGGGCGAGGAGAGAGGGGCGAGGAGAGAGGGGCGAGGAGAGAGGGGAATAGGGAATGGGGAGTGAGGTGAGAGGAGTGAGGGGAGGGGGGGAGAGATGAGGAGAGGTGAGGGGAATAGGGAATGAGGAGAGAGGTGAGGGGAATAGGAAATGTGGAGAGAGAGAGGGAGGAGAGAAGGGTGAGGTGAGAAGGGGAGAAAGGAGTAGTGAGGAGAGAGGTGTGAGAACAGAGGGGTGAGGAGAGAGGGGTGAGGAGAGAGGGGTGAGGGGAATAGGGAATGGGGAGAGAAGGGGGAGGAGAGAAGGATGAGGTGAGAGGGGAATGAGGAGAGGGGTGAGGAGAGAGAGGGGTGAGGAGAGAGAGGGGTGAGGAGAGAGAGGTGAGGAGAGAGAGAGAGGGGTGAGGAGAGAGAGAGAGGGGTGAGGAGAGAGAGAGAGGGGTGAGGAGAGAGAGAGAGGGGTGAGGAGATAGAGAGAGGGGTGAGGAGAGAGAGAGAGGGGTGAGGAGAGAGAGAGAGGGGTGAGGAGAGAGAGAGAGGGGTGAGGAGAGAGAGAGAGGGGTGAGGAGAGAGAGAGAGGGGTGAGGAGAGAGAGAGAGGGGTGAGGAGAGAGAGAGAGGGGTGAGGAGAGAGAGAGAGGGGTGAGGAGAGAGAGAGAGGGGTGAGGAGAGAGAGAGAGGGGTGAGGAGAGAGAGAGAGGGGTGAGGAGAGAGAGAGAGGGGTGAGGAGAGAGAGGGGTGAGGAGAGAGAGAGGGGTGAGGAGAGAGAGAGGGGTGAGGAGAGAGAGAGGGGTGAGGAGAGAGGGGGGAGGAGAGAGAGGGGTGAGGAGAGAGGGGGGAGGGGAATAGGGAATGGGGAGAGAGGGGCGAAGAGAGAGGGGGGAGGAGAGAAGGGTGAGGTGAGAGGAGGAGAGAGGGGTGATCACGCGCTTCCGAGACAGGCTACGGGGGGCGGGGCTGGGGCTGGAGCAAAGGCATATGTAAATGGGTTCCATTGCGATTGACCATCTGTGAGGGGGAACCGGGGAGAAAGGGGGGAGAGAGAGGAGGGAGGGGAGGAGGGGGGAAGAGAGTAGAGGTGAGAGGAGGTGGGGAGAGAGGAGGTAGGAGAGATGAGGGGAGAGAGAGGAGGGGGAGTAGGGAGACGGGGTGAAGGGAGGAGGTAGAGGGGAGGGAAGAAGGGTTTCGAGGAGTGTAGAGGGGGGTTGGAGCAGTGGAGAGCAGGCCCGTACGAAGCTTTTCGAAAAGGGAGGTGGCATGACAGGATTCCCAAACGTTTATGTGAAATAATGTGCACGCTGTGCACATCACAAGCGGGAATCCCCACACGTCCGGGTTCCAGGGCCCTGGAAGCTCTGGGGTTTTAGATGCTCTCTGGTGCATTCCGAGCCTTATTTTGGAGCTTTTTTACACCAAATGTATGACCAATATTTCAGAAATAATTTTGGTTGTCAAGAGTAATGAGTGGGTGGAATGGGATAATTGGGATCATTGTTGTATACATTTTTTTTTTAATTAAAAAGTTGTCCTTGTTTTAATAATCAAGTTGTACTGTGATAAAATGTTATGTAAAATGTTATAAAGGAGCATGCACACACTGCAAAAAAAAAACCTGTGATTTTTGGAGTAAAGAAAACCTTTTTTTAGAAAATGTTTTGTGTGTTGATTTGATTGCCTGTTAAGTTAGACTGTGATAGTGTGTGCAGTGCACCTTCAATGGTGCTCCTGACCTAACAACTTCACATCACATCAACCTCAACATGAAATAGTTCAGTTTTCCGAGAATGTAACTGTGCAAACCTACTCAGCACTTTGTCCAAGTCATGGTCAAAGTCATAGTGAATGTGCACTAAGACGAGTGCAGACAGCCTGTCATTGCTCATGGAAGTCCTGGCGTAGTGATGCAGGTGACGGACACTCGTGTACACTGCATATATTGCCATTTAGACATAAATCATGTTTTCCAGTTCCATTTTCCAAGAATGTAACTGCGCAAACCTAGTCACGGCTTTGTTCAAGTTATGGGCAAAATCATAGTGAATGTGGATTAAGGCAATTGCAGACAGCCTATCATTGCTCATGGAAGTCCTGGTCTTTCCTTCTGTGCGGATGTGAAAACGTGTTTGTCCTCGTTGGCTGGATCAAAGTAAGGTGCCGAGCGAGATCGCGCCCACTGCAAGCAAGCTGCCTGAGGCGAGTATCTCTCTGCCGCTCAGCCTCATGTCCAAGGGCCCCGGCTACCTCCGTGGTCAAATGGAGGGGGACAGGCAGGGTCGGCAGAGCGCTGTGGAGAGACTGTCTGCCGACAAGGCCAAGAACTTGAAGAGCCAGACGGCGAGGGGGGTGCAAAGTGGAGCCCAATGGTTTGCGCAGCTCTGCCTCCGAGTAAGGCAGCGGCAGCAGGGCCAGCAGCAGCATGAAGACTTACCTGGCTTCCGGCAACTCCCAGCAGAGCGGGCAGTTGGGGCTCCCGCCTGACATTGTGCGTCGCTCCAGCTCCAAGAGGCAGCTCAGGCTCGACTCGCTGGTCATGTACCGGCAGAAGAGTGAGTTTGTGCTAGGAGCAGCGGCGGCCACCAGCAGCGCCCGCAGTTTCAAGGCAGCTGGCAGCCTGGTCCGTTGGCTACTGCCCGGCTCTAGCGGCCGGGGTGACAAGCAGCAGGGGCTGGCAACGGGAGCAGCAACGTCGGAAGGGGAGAATTAGCCAAGGATACAGAGACCGCAGCACCCCAGGGTGCACAATTAACCCCACCAGCAGCACTCCAGGGTACACAAGTAACCACACGAGCAACACTCCTGGTAGAATCAGCAGCCTCGCCAGCAACACCCCAGGGTGCACAAGTAACTACACCAGCAGCACCCAAGGGTGCACAAGTAACTACACCAGCAGCACCCAAATGGTGCACAAGTAACTACTCCAGCAGCGCCCCAGGAAGCACCAGTCGCCACACCAGCAGCATCCCAGGGTGCACAAGTAACCACGTCAGCAGCGCCAAGAGTAGCAGCAGCAGGTCGCCCCAAGGAGCTGCTCAAGCGGCAGGTTGGTGAAGGCAGATTATGGCGCTCGCACTCCGACCTCAGCTGCCGCTTCTCCTGACCCTGCTCGGGCTTGGACAATTTCTTCGAGCACTGTGGACTTGAGCCTGAGGTGATCGAGAACCTGGCCAGGGAGAAGTTTGTCGCCTTCGAAAGCCTTGCCCTCATGTTTGGCAGCGTGAAAGGCCTGTCCCACTTGGGTGACATTTTCGGCAACAGCCTGAAAAAAGGTTGTCGAGTCGTGGTCGAGTCGTGACGCGGCCTGATGCGTGGTGACGCATGTAGTGACGCGCGGTGACTCCCTGTCACCTTTAGATTTTGGCATGTTCAAAATCCAGGGGCGCAATCTGGGCGTCTCACCATGTCGTGCGCCCTGTCATACTCTGACATATGCAGTCCTGCGGGTGACGACCGGTTAGGGTTGAGGTTAAGGACCACAGATGGGCTGTAAAATATTCTTCCTTCAATGCATGGATTTTAAACATTAATATATTAAAATTAATACAATAAAATCAATTGTGCAAATGAAAAAATGCTGTCCAGTTTCATTTACAGATGTGTTGGTCCGCTTCCAGATCCAATCACCATCTCTAACTTTTCACAGATGGATTCAGTGAGTGTAGACTGAACTCTCCTCTCCCCTCCACCCCCCACTGCCCTTATTCTATTATTTCTTTCCACTTCCAAACAAAAACGTGGTTGGATTATTCAGCGTATGATCAACATGTGTCAATAAATGCTGGACCATGGTAACATATATGCTTAACCATGCACACTACACATTGATGCAAGGATGTTTTCTGTGAAGGACCGAAAATTATCATGACATGGCCATAGCATGGGTCGTTATTGCTATTGGCACTCTCGCTTCCCACATAATTTATCCACAACAAAATACACAGGTTGCAAGGAAATTTCTAAAGGCATTTTACGATAATAGCTGTTAAGACCGACTATACCCATCTGACAGGTTAAACATTACACTAACTGACAAGAGATGGTCAAAGGATATCAAATGCAGCAAATGTTCTTTTGGCAATATGTTTAAAGGTGTCAAAACGCCACATTACCAGACATTCAGATTAAATGAATGTGTTGTGAACAGCAATGAAGATCCCCAGTTTGTACGCACCGGATTTTAAAAAATGTATTGATAAAAGCTGTTTCCATCATTTCCACTTCAGAATTAACGTTAAAATTACAACTGAAATATCTTCTGACCAAATTCGTGATGTATATGTCCGACTGTAGAAGTAAAACCTGGATAAATCCAACGTATAGTTGTGAATGTTGCCTAATAAATAACTACAGTACCAATACTCCATATTAAGAGCATTGATTTGCCGTTAAAATGAATTCTGTAATAATGTGTCAACAGTAGCAGTGACAATCGAACACTGCGGTTTTAATGTTTCACGTGTTCACAATTTAATTAATCCATCTTTATGGATTAAAACAAATAATAACATTGGGAATTAAAACACATTTGACTGCATTCCATTATCAATGTTCGCTCTGAAGACATTTCCAGTGCAGTAGGGAATGGATGGATTGAGGCAGGGGAATTAGTGTGTGTCGGTTGGAGTAGGTAAAATTGTGAGGGGAGAGCGCGGGAGATGTCAGTGGGGGAATACGGGATGGATGGGGGGGGAATGAGTACAGGATGAATGAGGGGGATCAGTACAGAATGAATGGGGGTGGGTCAGTACAGTGTGGATTGGGGGGTCTGTACAGGATGAAAGGGAGGTTTAGTACAGGATGAATGGGGGGGGGAGCAGTGCTGGATGGATGGGAAGGGGGTCAGTACAGGATGAGTTGGGGGACGAGTGTAGGATGGATGTGGAGGTGGCAGGAGAATCAATGCGAGGTGGATAGGGAGATCAGTGCAGGATGAATAGATGCGGCCATGGTAAATGGGTAGGGGAGCACAGGGGATGTCAGTGAGGACTGAATAGAGGGGGCAATGGGGGTCAGTGTGGGGTGGAGAGGAGGGGTCCCAGGATAAGGGGGGGGGGGTACAAGAAAGAGAGAGAGAGAGAGGAAGGGGCAGAGGAGGTGTTGAAGGACGATCAGCGCTTCTCGGACAACACCGGCACGATCGCCCCGCAATCTTGGCCATCCCTGTCCACTGCCATATTCCACCGCCAAAGGGGCAGGCAGTTGGGAACTCCTCGCAACCGTCTCCCCTCCTCCGCCAGCCAACAGGAAGGTGCAGGGCCGAGCGGGGCAGGTGCTTCAGACGGGGCCTCCCCCTTCTTTCCACGCTCACTCCCTCCTCCCAAGATTCGGCGTGCAGGAGGGATTGTTTTGAAAGCGGTTGTCATCGTTGGCGGAGTGGCAAGCAGCGGCCGCTGTGGGGGCTGGCAGCATGCATGAGGAGGTGGAGCCGCCATCCCCACTGCTGCAGCTGTGTGAGGGCCGTCATTCACTCCGACCTGCCGTCACCCCGCACTACAGCTGTCGCCGCCGCCGACCATAAACGGGGGGGGGGGGGGGGGGGGGAGGGAGGAGAGGGGTGGTTGTTACCGAACTGAACTCACTGTGGAATGAATCCATTAACGAAGCCACTCTGCTGCTGGATTCTAAGTTGTCCCTGCCTTCCCTCTGGAAGCCTCGTCTCCATCAGATGCCGAGTTGCCAGAGCCCTGGTTAAACGCGGGGGCTGCTCACGATTAAGTCTGTGAAAGCGGCCCCATGAGAGACTGAGGCCTTGCATCCTCGGCGCTTCAGACCACGAGGAGGGGGGGGGAGAGTGGAGTGGGCGGGCGTGGTGTGGGCGGCATTTAACCCGCCTGCCCGTCGCCGATCTGCAGAGCATTTTGAGAACGGGGGGGTGGGGGGGGGGGGGTTTGTAGTGGGCGGGCCAGCGTGGGAATGGAGCTGTGGGCTTCTGACTCTCTGGAGCGCGCAGGGGACGGGAGGGGCGCGCAGGTGGGCGGGGTTTTGCGAGCTGCGCCAGCTATGAGTTGAGCGGAACTTACGCCTTATCTCTGCTCCCGATCGGCAGCAAAGATTATAGAGTATCTTTGATCGGCAGAGCATTCTCTTGCCTTCTCCCCATAATCATTGACACCCTTACCAATCAAGCCTTACTAAACTCCCAAGTGAATACAAAATACCCCATTGCTTCATTTCAATGAAGAGCCAGGCAAGTTAACTCATGCCCTGGTCGATATTCATCCCTCAACCAAAATCTTGTCAACGGCTCGATAAGTCACTATAACAATTCTCGCTCAACAACAGTGACTAAATTTCAAAAGCCCTTCATTAGGTGTAAAACACTCGGGCTGAAAGAGGTGCTAAATAAATGTGATTTTGTCAGCCTTTTGAAAAAATCTGTGATACTCCATGGGCAAAGATACTTGTTGAAGGAAAACGCTGGGCAAGACGACTAATTTTGATCATAATGCAAATCAACAAAGTCAAAGTATTCTTTATTGTCAGTCATTCAGACCTTTTGGTCTGAACGGAAATTTCATTGCCTTGCAGTCATACATATAATAAAAAACAAAACACACAATAAACACATATTTAACATCCAGCAATGCAGCAGATTAAAAAACTTGGGTTGTAGAACTTTTCAACTTGCTATTCATTTTTGCAGGCTACATTGATGGTGCTAAAGTTTGTTTGTAGAGCATGGATAAGGTCCCTGGGGGAATAAGGCCCGTCCCCTTATCTCTTCTCCCAATCTGCAGAGCATTTTAAGAACGGGGGGGGGGGGGGGGGGGGGGAGGGGGTTTGTAGCGGGTGGGCCAGCGTGGGAGTGGAGCTGTGGGCTTGTGACTCTCTGGAGCACGCAGGGGATGGGAGGGGCATGCAGATGGGCGGGGCTCCTGATCGGCAGAGCATTTACCCCGCCCGCCCGTCGCCTTATCTCATCTCCCGATCGGCAGAGCATTTTGTGAATGGGGGGGGAGGGCGGGCAATTCCAGCTGCGGGAGGCGCGGCGTGAGCGTAGTTGGGGGGGGGGAGGGGTGGAGGTAACCCGGGCTGCCAAATGAAGAGACAGTGGCTGGGATTGGTCGGCATGTGGGATTGTGACGTCAGCAGCTCGTGAGGTCCCGTTTAGATTTTAAAATGAGGGAAAGAGTGGGGAGGGAGGGGGAGAAGGGTAGGGGGACGGGTGTGAGGGGAGAGTGGGATGGGGAGAGGGAGGGGGAGGAGAGAAGGGGGAGGAGAGAAGGGGGAGGAGAGGGGGGCGAGGAGAGGGGGGCGAGGAGAGGGGGGGCGAGGAGAGGGGGGCGAGGGGCGAGGGGGGAGGGAGAGGGGGGAGGAGAGGGGGGTGATCACGTGCTTTGACACAGGTGGCGGGGGCGGGGCTGGGGATGTAAATGAGATCCATTGCAATTGGCCATTTGTGAGGGATGGCATTGTGACATTACACGATGGAAAATTCACCAATGTTCTACCGGCGAGAGGCTGTTTGATTTTGAATTTTTTCATGTTTTTTACCGAAAAAGCAGGGAAAGGTTGAACCGGATGTTCTAATTTAACAAACATTAAAAAGGGGGAGGAAAATAAGTAAAAATGCTTCCGGGAATAAGTAAAAATGGTTTTGATTTTGCAAATTTTGAGGGAGGAGATTCACAAACGCCTAAAACAAATATTTGCGAAATAGAACCTGTAGCACCAACACGAGAGAGTTTTAAATATATACTAGACCAAGTGCAGACCCGCTGGTTCCCCCAGCGCGCGGTGGGTGCTGCAGCTTCACATGCACACTAACCACCACACACACACACACACACACACACACACACACACACACACAGGGGGAGGTAGAAGAGGGGTGAGAGGAGGATAGGGGAGACGGGGTGCAGAGAGGGGAGGGAGGGGAGAGGAGGGGGAGAGGGAGAGGAGGGGGAAAGGGGGGTGAGGGGGGAGAGATGTGGTAAGGGGGGGGGAGAGAGAGATGAGGGGGAGACAGAGGAGAGGAGGGGGAAATACAGTAGGGGGGAAGGCAGTAGATGGGAGAGAGGAGGTGGGGAGAGAGGAGGTGGGGAGAGAGGAGGTGGGAGAGATGAGGGGAGAGAGAGAGGAGAGGGAGTGGGGAGACAAGGGGGAAGGGAGGGGATAGAGGAGGGGGGAGGGGTTGGAGGAGGGGGGAGGGGGTTGGAGGAGGGGGGAGGGGGTTGGAGGAGGGGGGAGGGGGTTGGAGGAGGGGGGAGGGGGTTGGAGGAGGGGAGAGGGGGTTGGAGGAGGGGAGAGGGGGTTGGAGGAGGGGAGAGGGGGTTGGAGGAGGGGAGGGGGGGTTGGAGGAGGGGAGAGGGGGTTGGAGGAGGGGAGAGGGGGTTGGAGGAGGGGAGAGGGGGTTGGAGGAGGGGAGAGGGGGTTGGAGGAGGGGAGAGGGGGTTGGAGGAGGGGAGAGGGGGTTGGAGGAGGGGAGAAGGAGGGTGGAGGAGGGGAGAAGGAGGGTGGAGGAGGGGAGAGGGGAGAGGGGTGGGGGGCAGAGGGGGGGGGAGAAAGAAGGGGGGAGAAAGAGTGGGGAGGGGAAGAGGGGGGAGGGAGGGGAAGAGGGGGGAGGGAGGGGAAGAGGGGGGAGAGGGGGAAGCGGGGAGAGGGGGGGGAAGCGGGGAGGGGGGGAAGCGGGGAGAGGGGGGAGTGGGAAGGGAGGGGATGGGAAAGGGTCCCATCCATTCAACACGCGGTTGCGGGAGGCGGAGGTTGCGGCGTCAACTAACCACCAATCCCCCACCTCTCCCCCCCCCCCCCACACACACACACACACACACACACACACACACACACACACACACACTAACCACCCCAGCACACACACTAAATACCCCCCACAACACTGACACTACCCACCCCACCCCCCCAACACACACACACACACACCCCTTGACATTATATTAATATTATTCATTGGCTCCTTTTACCACATCCCCACCCTATCTCAAGGGGCAAAGAGAGTGGGGCAGAAAAAGAGGGAGAGGGAGATAAGTGGAGAGAGGGGGAAGGGAAATGAGGGGAGGTTGGAGAGAGGGAGGGGGGGAGATGGGATAGATAGGGGGGAGAGGGGGTGGAGAGGCAGGAAGAGGATGGGGCAGAGAGGTGGGCGGAGAGGGTGAGATCGAGAGGGGGAAATGGAGAGGGGGATGGGGTGAGAGTGAAATGGGGGAGAGAGTGGGGGAGGGGAACGGGGAGGGGAAAGGGAGAGATGGGGGATGGGGAGGAGAGCGGGGAGGGAGAGGGGCGGAGGGAGGGAGGGAGGAGGAGAAGGGGAGATGGAGCGGGATATGTGGGAGAGTGGAGAGGGGAGGGGGAGAGAGGGAAGGGGAAGGGGGAGTGGGAGGGAGGGGGGGAATGGGGATGAAAGGGGAGGGGTGGAGGGAGGGAAAGGGGGAGGGGAGGGGGAAGGGGGAGAGGGGTGTGGAGAGAGAGGGGTGTGGGGAGAGGGGGAGAGAGGGGAGAGAGAGGGGGGAGAGAGAGGGGGGGAGAGAGCGGAGGGGGGAGAGAGAGGGGGGGGAGAGAGGGGGGGAGAGAGGGCGGGAGAGAGGGGGGGAGAGAGGGGGGGGGAGAGGGGGGGGAGAGGGGGGGGAGAGAGGGGGGGGGAGAGAGGGGGGGGAGAGAGGGGGGGGAGAGAGGGGGGGAGAGAGGGGGGGAGAGAGGGGGTGGAGAGAGGGGGGGAGAGAGGGGGGGAGAGAGGGGGGGGAGAGAGGGGGGGGAGAGGGGGGGGGAGAGGGGGAGAGAGGGGGAGAGAGGGGGGGAGAGGGGGAGAGAGGGGGGGAGAGGGGGGGGGGAGAGGGGGGGGGAGAGGGGGGGGGGAGAGGGGGGAGAGAGAGAGGGGAGGAGGAGACGGGGAGGAGAGAGCGAGGGAGCAGGGGGGGGAGAGGGGTAAGGCTGGAGCAAAGGCAGATGTAAATGAGATCCATTGCGATTAACATTTGTGAGCATCGGGCACTGTAACATCACACAATGGAACATTCGTCAACGTTCTATGGGCGAGCAGCAGTTTCATTTTGAAATTTTTAATGTTTTTTACCGAAAAAGCAGGGAAATGTTGAACCGGATGTTCTAATATTGCAAACATTAAGATTTTGCATATTTTGAGGGAGGAGATTCACAAACACCTAAAACGAATATTAGCGGAATAGAACCCGGACAAACCAACACGAGAGTTTAAAATATATATAGATAGATAAGATAGATAGATAGATGGACAGATGGATAGATAGATAAGATGTCATGTTTAATACTTTGACAACAAAACGATGTATTTTATCATGACAATAATGTTTTTTAAATTGAAAAAAAATTGAAATTGAGACAGAGACTGAGAGAGAGACAGAGAGACACAGAGGGAGAGAGATACAGAGAGAGATGCAGAGAGAGATAGGCGGAGAGATGGGCGGGGAGAGGGAGAGGGAGGAGAGGGAGGGGGAGAGAGAGGGAGGAAAGGCAGAGAAGGAGAGGCAGAGAGGGAGGAGAGTAGAGAGGGAGGAGAGGCAGAGAGGGAGGAGAGGCAGAGAGGGAGGAGAGGCAGAGAGGGAGGAGAGTAGAGAGGGAGGAGAGGCAGAGAGGGAGGAGAGGCAGAGAGGGGGGAGGGGGAGAGGTAGAGAGGGGGGAGAGGCAGAGAGGGAGGAGAGGCAGAGAGGGAGGAGAGGCAGAGAGGGGGGAGGGGGAGAGGCAGAGAGGGGGGAGAGGGAGGGGCAGAGAGTGAGGAGAGGCAGAGAGGGAGGAGAGGCAGAGAGGGAGGAGAGGCAGAGAGGGAGGAGCGGCAGAGAGGGAGGAGAGGCAGAGAGGGAGGAGAGTGGAGAGGGAGGAGAGGCAGAGAGGGAGGAGAGGCAGAGAGGGAGGAGAGGCAGAGAGGGGGGAGGGGGAGAGGCAGAGAGGGAGGGGCAGAGAGGGAGAGGCAGAGAGGAACATATGGGGGGAAAAGCAGGAACGGGATACTGATTTTAGAGGGCAGGAAGGATGTTAAAAAACACTTCACACATGGAATGAAAATGTGCAATAATCATTTCCATAAAGGGTTAATAGGCTTCGCGACAAATGATTTTAGTACCAGAGGTCAACAACGTTTTCGCCCTCCTGTTTTGAAACAGCCAGCAGTGAGGGTTAAATTATCCATCCATGTTAACATTTAGCAGGCGACACTCACTTGCTGAACATCAGACTCACTCCAGCATCTCCAGTTTGTAAAAACATGCCCGTGTAATAATCTCAGCGACCCCAAGAAGCCCAGCCCTTCCCAAATAATTACAAATAAAAACATACATAATACATAAATATATTCATTTTCTGGTCGGAAATATATATATATATATATGTGTATATGTATGTGTATATATATATATATATATGTGTATAGGAAAGAACTGCAGATGCTGGTTTAAAAGTCTGGAGTGACTCAGCAGGACAGGCAGCATCTCTGGAGAGAAGGAATGGCAAGGAGAATGAAATAATATTTTTACATATATAGCAAGATGGCAAAGATTATGACAAAAGATCATGAATTTGCAATACACACATATATATATACACATACATATATATCCGATAGAATCTACGCAGTTGCTATAAGCACGTACCTGTATGTGATCAAGCCAAACGGACACTTTTATATATTTTTAAAGCGCTCGGAACCCAACACGTTCTTAAATACTCTTGCGGACCGCTTTCGTAACGAGAATGAGCCAATGAATTCGGCCCCGAGTGACGGAGACCAACTCAGGAAACCGAAACTAAAGTTGCTGTCTCATGTTTGCAATGTTCGCGATAAAGGAAATCGAACCAGGGTTTTATGGTTTTAGGAAACACAAGTCAGAAGCTGGAATCTGAACAAACAAGCAGGCAGGACCCGGAACGTTGACCACCCTTCGAGCCTTTGCAAGACCTGCCTGAGCCCCCTGAGTTCATCCAGCATTTGGTCCTTTGTTTTTGCTTCAGGATGAAACTGCCTTTTGTTTTGTTTTTAAAAAAGAGGTTTAGTTCCACACATGCAATGAGAAAACAATTTCCAACAGAGTATTTAGAAAAGTAAAACGAAAACATGACTCTTCCTGTCCAAGATGCACTCTAACACCTGCACTGCCCACTGGTCCGAGACAGTCTGAAGAAGGGTTTCGACCCAAATCGTCACCCATTCCTCTTCTCCAGAGATGCTGCCTGTCCCGCTGAGTTACTCCAGCATCTTCGGTGCAAACCAGCATCTGCAGTTCCTTCCTACACACCAAACACCCCCTCCCGAGTATTTCCTGGGCATATACCCTCAGAAGAGAGGGAAGTGTTCGACAATGAAAGGGCATCTTGACCAGACCCAAGATCTGATGATAGGCACTCCCACGCCACCTCCCACCCCCCACTTTCTTTCTAAAACAGATGCCTAAAGGTCATTTGAACCCGTGATGGAAATTGGGGGGGGGGGGGGGAGGGGGTACGCAGGGGGACGGCATTCCCCACGTTTTCAGTTTCCATCCTGTGCATGAATTCGCAGCTTTCCCCGCATAACTTAATCCGAGGGCGAGCTGACAGACGGACGAAAACAAAGTTCATAGAGCAGGGCCGGCCTTGAAAGCAAGCCCCCCCCCCGAGAAAGGGCTAGAGTAATCTACTCTCGGCTCAGGTAGATCTACCCCGGGTGGAGGGGGGAGAGCGGGGGAAGGAAGCGGTAGACGGGGAAGGGGTGTGAGTGGGATTGGAGAAGGGGGGGGCGTGGAGGTGGGTCGTTCTCTCGCTGTCCCAGGGCAGGGTACCCGTCCCTCCAGTCGCCATGCTTCACACACACAGCCCCGGCTCCCCCTCTCTCTCTCTCTCTCCCCAGGGAGATGCGGTGAACAATACAGGGAGGGCCGGGCCGCGGGTTGGAGCAACGTTTACAAACTTCGGCCTCAGCTCACACCCCAGCATCCGCTCCTGCCGCCGGCCCTCACCTTCCCTTCTCTCCTCCCCTTCTCTCCCTCCCTTCCCTTCTTCCCTCCCTCCTGTCCTTCCCTCCCTCCCTCCTGTCCTTCCTCTCTCTCTTTTCCCTTCACCTTTCCTCCCTCCCTTCTTTCTCTCCGCCCACTCTTTTCCCTTCTTCCCTCCCTCCCTCCTTTCTCTCCTTCCTTCTCTCCCTCCCTTCTTTCTCTACGCCTCTCACTGCCTTCTTTCTCTACTTCCCTTCTCTCCTTCCTCCCTTCGCTCCTTCCCTCACACACACATACATAACGCACAGACAACTAACACACACACATCAAACACAAACACAAACACAACTAAGTTAGGATGGGGTAGAAGCCCAAAGGATAGGATGGGGCTGAAGCCAAAAATCGAATAGTTATTGGTTTCGAGGATCTAGTTAATTATTTTTTTTCATTTCACAGTCACTAAAACAAGTAATATTGTAACTATGTAGACAATAGACAATAGGTGCAGGAGTAGGCCATTCGGCCCTTCGAGCCAGCACCGCCATTCAATGTGATCATGGTTGACCATCCCCAATCAGTACCCCGCTCCTGCCTTCTCCCCATATCCCCTGACTCCGCTATTTTTAAGAGCCCTATCTAGCTCTCTCTTGAAAGCATCCAGAGAACCTGCCTCCACCGCCCTCTGAGGCAGAGAATTCCACAGACTCAACACTCTCTGTGAGAAAAAGTGTTTCCTCGTCGTCGTTCTAAATGGCTTATTCCTGATTCTTAAACTGTGGCCCCTGGTTCTGGACTCCCCCAACATCGGGAACATGTTTCCTGCCTCTAGTGTGTCCAAGCCCTTAAACAATCTTATATGTTTCAATGAGTATCCTCTCATCCTTCTAAACTCCAGAGTGTACAAGCCCAGCTGCTCCATTCTCTCAGCATATGACAGTCCTGCCAACCCAGGAATTAACCTTGTAAACCTACGCTGCACTCCCTCAACAGCAAGAGTGTCCTTCCTCAAATTAGGGGACCAAAACTGCATACAATACTCCAGGTGTGGTCTCACTAGGGACAATGCTCCTATATTCGATTCCTCATGTTATAAAGGCCAACATGCCATTCGCTTTCTTCACTGCCTCCTGCACCTGCATGCTTACTTTCAGACTGATGTACAATGACCCCCAGATCCCATTGTACTTCCCCTTTTCCCAACTTGACACCATTTAGATAGTAATCTGCCTTCCTGTTTTTCCACATTTATCCACATTAAACTTCATCTGCCATACATCTTCCCACTCCCACAACCTGTCCAAGTCACCCTGCATTCTCATAGCATCCTCCTCACAGTTCACACTGCCACCCAGCTTTGTGTCATCTGCAAATTTGCTAATGTTACTTTGAATCCCTTCATCCAAATCATTGATGTATATTGTAAATAGCTGCAGTCCCAACTCCAAGCCTTGCGGTACCCCACTAGTCACTGCCTGCCATTCTGAAAGGGACCCGTTAATCCCTACAATTTGTTTCCTGTCTGCCAACCACTTCTCTATCTATGTCGGCACTCAACCCCCAATACCATGTGCCTTAATTTTGCCCACTAATCTACTATGTGGAACCTTATCAAATGCTTTCTGAAAGTCCAGGTACACTACACCCATTGGCTCTCCCTTGTCCATTTTCTGAGTTACATCTTCACAAAATTCCAGATTAGTCAAGCATGATTTCCCCTTTGTAAATCCATGCTGACTCGGACCGATCCTGTTACTGCTATCCAAATGTGCGGCTAGCTCATGTTTTATAATTGACTCCAGCATCTTCCCCACCACCGATGTCAGGCTAACTTTGAGTGGGTGCAGGATTTTCTGGAGCTCCTTCCAAATGGCAATATTTTGTATGTTCAAAGTTAAAAAGGAGGACTAGTATAGGATATCAGAATAATCATTTGTAGCTGTGAAAAAAATGATGATTTGTGCATGAAGAAGTCATGACCAAAGCCAAGATACTAGAGCGGAGATGGAAGCCGGTTACGGAAATGGTGCTGAAGATTACCCATGACCCTACTATGGCCTTATCGTCGAGTGGACTATCTTGCTCCACTATAGGATCTTTGGTTTCCAGTCTCAACGAGATAGAGAGTGTGAAGGAATATGGCGCTGTAAGGGCAGTCCACATCTTTCACCAGCTCATTGGAACTTTTCCTAATTCCATAATGACTGTCTAAGAACTTGGCCCTCATCAGACCTGGCGTCTCTCCGCCATAAACGGAGTTCACCTCCTGGACGCTCAACTCTTGGACCACCCGCTCCTTCCTGAAGCGGATATCAAACAGCTGTAAACCGCTGGCCGGACTGTGGCGGAACGCAAACTCCCAAAGTAGCGAACGTGGTTGTTTAAAACGGGGTATCTTGGTCCACGTGGCTCAAACTTGAGGGGGTCGTAGGTTTGAAACTTCTGGCGAGGTCTCAGCGAGGCGTAGTTGGGATCCGAATCCGTCCTTTGTATCTCTCTTACTCCCTCTCTCTCACCCTCTTGCCTCGGCATTCCCGGAATCATTTGGCGATTTGCGGGGATGGCTGCATCTGCGGTTCCTTCCTGTTGCGGGGGGGGGGAGGGGGTGGGATTCCTGGCCCATGGCGGCTCCTGGTCCGTTCCCTCTGCAGGTGCTGCCTGGCCCCCTAAGTTCCTCCAGCACTCTGTGCTTTTTGTTTGGCTCTGGAGTTGAAGGTTGCTCAGTGGGACGGGCGGCGGCTCTGGGGAGTGGGAGGCGTTTCGGGTCGAGATCCTTCTGCAGATATTCACAAGTATTATCACCGACGAGAGTTCAGCTCAGTGTGAAGCAAAGATTAAAGAGGAGCAAGATGCGCCACTCAGTGGAAAGCCAATGGACTGGTGTGTAGTACGTAACGGAACGTCACGGCCGCCATTTTGGCGGATTGCCTCCCCATGTGTAATCCGCTCCAAAGCTACAGAGCAGTTGTAAGCAAAGATTATACAGGAGCAAGATGCGTTAGAAAGTTATTAGATTTATTTGTAATAGATCTTTACTTACCTCTCAATCCCTCTCTCTCCCCCTCTCGATTTTCCCCTCCCTCTCTTTCGATCTCCCTCTCTTTCGATCTTTCTCTCCCTCTCTTCTCTATCTCCCCTCGATCCCTCTCTCCCCTATCTTCTCTCGATCTCCCTCCCTCCCCTCCCCTCTCCCCCTCTCTCTCCCCCTCCCTTTTCCCCCTGTTCCCCATTTCCCTCGCATCTTTCCTCCCCAGCCCCTCCTTTGCGTAGTTGACCTTGCATTGTATTGTACAGCTTCCCTTGTATTGCTTTAACACACACTGTGCACAAAATTACAGGCACACACAAACACACATTCATATAAATATATGGTGGGACAGATAGAAGTAAATCTTTGGATAGAAGAGCTTATTAAAATCTTCCTACAAAGACCATTATGTAATTTATTTCTATCCTCTTTTGGGCCAAAGGCATAGCAGGGCTGCCAACTCACACACAGAGGGAAGGGAGGGAGAGAGGGAAATCGAGAAGAGAGGGGAGAGAGATAGATCGAGAGGGGAGAGAAAGAGATCGGGAGGGGAGAGAAAGAGATCGACAGGGGAGAGGAAAGAGATCGACAGGGGAGAGAGTGATCGAGAAAAGAGAGGGGATAGAGAGGTAAGTAAAGATCTATTACAAATAAATCTAATAACTTTCTAATGCATCTTGCTCCTCTATAATCTTTGTTTGCAACTGCTCTGTAGCTTTGGAGCGGATTACACAGCGGCAGATCGAGAGACAAAGATCATAGAGAAGCTCAGTTTCCCAGTCGACGCCACTAATATGGCGTCAATGTGGCGTCGACAATCACACACGTGATACTACGCCTTTTCCACTGTGTGGCGCATCTTGCTCCTCTATAATCTTTGGTGTGAAGAAGGGTCTTCTCTCCAGCGTCGCTGCCTGTCCCGCTAACTTCAATTTCAAGAGTCGTGCGTCCCCGCGCGCTGTCACCACCCCCCCCCCCATGCATTCCATTGGCTGCCGCTGCCGCCGGCGTTCCCGCGCGCTGCCTCTTGTCGCCAAGTCGGGCGGCCGTTGAGAACAAAGAATATATAATCTTTGGTTGAGAATGCGCCCGCGCAGGGGTCGATCGTTCGTCGCATTTTGAAGCAAGTTCCAAATAAAGTTGAGGAATATTATTGTTTTCTGTCAATATTATTCTGTCCTGAATATGTTCTTTTCTGTTCGGGGAGAGGGGGCGGATAAAGATGTGGGGTGGGGAGAGAAGGGCGGGGGGAGTAGGAGGAGGGGGTTAGATAGGGAGGGAGTAGCGTTTTAATACTTGGATGTTTATAAAACCTGTGTTGTGGGCGGAGAGAGTCTCAATGGCCGTTAAGCTGAGGGGGGCCTGCGGCATCTCACACACACACTAACCACCCCCCAAACACAGGCGGAGGGAGAGGAGAGATTGGGGAGGGAGAGGGGGAAGGGGGAGAAAGAGGGGGTGGAGGAGGAGAGCGCAAAGGGGGGGGAGCAGGGTAGGGGGGGTGGGAGAGGGGGGAGGGAGTGTGAGAGGGGCGGGGCAGAGGTGGAGCGCAGAGATGACGGGAAGGGGAGACGGGTAGGGAGAAGGGAGAGGGGGAGAGAGAGGAGTGGGAGGGAGAGGGGAGGGGGAGAGTGGGAAATGAGGGGGAGAAGGGTAGCGGAGAGTTGTACAAGAGGATAGGGGAAGGGGGGGAGAGAGGGGTGGGGGATGGGGTGCAGGGAGGAAGAGGGCTGGGAGAGGGGGGATAGAGGAGTGGGGGAGGGGATGTGAGAGGCGTGGGGCAGAGGTGGAGAGAGGGGGTGGGGGGAAGGGGAGAGAGGAGTAGGGGAAGGGGAGAGAGGAGTAGGGGGAGAGAGTGGGGTGGCGGAGGGGGAGTGGGAGGGGTGGGGAAGGAGGGGGGGAAAGAGTGGTGGGGGATGGGGAGAGAGGGGTCGGGGATGGGGGAAAGAGGGGTCGGGGATGGGGGGAGAGAGGGGTTGGGAGGGGAGGAGGGAGATGGTTGAGGGGAAAGCAGAGGAGGAGAGAGGGGTGGGGGAGGGGGTGAGAGATGGGTGGGGGAGGGGTGAGAGATGGGTGGGGGAGGGGTGAGAGATGGTGGGTGGGGGGAGGGAGGAGGGAGGGGGAAGAGTGTGGAAAGAGGGGGAGAGGGGTAGGGGAGAGAGGGGGAAGGTGGGGAGGGAGAGTAAGAGTGGGAAGGGAGGGAGAGGGGAGAGGTGGGGGAAGGGGGAGAGAAGTGGAAGAGTGGGGAGGGGGAGAGGGATAGGGGATTGGTGGAAGAGGGAGAGGGGGTATGGGGTGGGGGGGGGAGAGGGAAGGGGGGTGGGGAGAGAGGGAAGGGGGGTGGGGAGAGAGGGAAGGGGGGTGGGGGAGAGGGAATGGTGGTGGGGGAAAGAGGGAAGGGGTGGGGGAGAGAAGGATGGGGGTGAGAGAGTGGGTGGGAGGAGGGGGGAGAGGGTTGGTGGAGGGGAAGGAGAGGGGTGTGGGGGAGGGAGGGGGAAGAGTGGGGAGGGGTAGAGGCAGTCCATCAATTCCCCACTCCCTATCACCCCCACTCCTCTCTATTCCGACACTCATGATCACGCCTTCGACACAGGCGGCGGGGGGGCGGGGCCAGGGCTGGAGCAAAGGCAGATGTAAATGAGATCCATTGCGATTGGACATGTGTGAGCATTGGGCAGTGTGACATCACACGATGGAACGTTCATCAACATTCTATTGATGAGAAGCAGTTTGATTTTTTTAACATTTTGAATTTTTAAATGTTTTTTACTGAAAAAGCAGGGAAAGGTTGAACCAAATGTTCTAATTTAACAAACATTAAGCGGAGGAGGAAAAAACCTCTGGGAATATGTAAAATTGTTTTTGCAAATTTCGGAGGAGGAGATTCACAAACACCTAAAATGAATATTCGCGAAATAGAACCCGGAGAAACCAACACGAGAGTTTTAAATATATACTAGACCAAGTGCAGACTCGCTGGGTCTGTTCCCCCAATTCGCGCGAGAGTTTTAAATATATATAGATAGATAAGATGGCGATTATGTTTAACACTATTTTTATTTACTCATTATAGTTTGAAATGCCTTAGTTGCTTTTTCATTTATACCAGAAGAGATGTAGCTTGGCTATTGCATGTTAGCCAATCAGAATGCTTAGTAACTATAACTCCACCCAATTATATCATTTATAGTGTAACAACCTGCCTGCTGCCTGTCAGTAGCTGCAGTAGCCAGAACGTGTGATAATGAACTAGACAATAAAGGTGCTTATGCTTCAACTTGTGTGAGACTAAGGTATTTACATTATCGTCTTAAAAAACTGTTATTCTCACCATTCCTCGCAAACTAAAACTCCCAATCTATGAGTCTGTGATTGTCTCTCCCGAAGTAGACACACCCCTCTATGTATCAAATCCCACCTACATACAGATACAAACTAGAAATATTGGACGTGGCTATAATATACTGACTTAAGTTTGAATGGTTCCAACATTTCATGTATTTTTCGTTATCTGGAGCAAAAGGATTGCCATGAACAAATGTACAAATTTTAAACAAAACCGTGACTTTTAAGATAATCCATGGAACATTTTAAATGTGAAGGCCTTTGGGGAAACCTGCTGCACATTTACTTTCCTTATGATGGTGGAGGTACTGGAGGTTTTCTTCTTATTGCTGCCACCTCTGTACTTTCTAATGCTTGAGAAATCTGGTCTTAAAGGCATTTCAACTGGTAAGACCTTCGCTTCTGAATTAATTGTCTGTAGTTTCAAATCCTACTAGCTGCCTGAAAGCCATGTTGTAGCAATGTTATAGCTGGCACCTTTTAGATATGTTAAACTAACATCTCATTTGATCTGTGTAGGAAGGAACTGCAGATGGTGGTTTAAACCAAAGATAAGACACAAAATGCTGGAGTCACATCACAGAATCACAATGGCGCAACACTAGAGTTGCTACCTTACAGTGCCAGAGACCCGGGTTCACTCCTGACCTCGGGTGCTGTTTGTACGGAGTTTGTACGTTCTCCTCGTGACCTCCGGGTGCTCTGGTTCCCTCCCACATTCCAAAGACATGCAGGTTTATATATTCATTGTAACACCACCGGGTGGCGCCGCACGATGGCAGCCTCGCCAAGTCTGTCTCGTCCTTTTCTTTTGTAGTTTTTAGCCTGTTGTTAAATGTATGTTTTAGTGTATCTTTAGTATTGTATTATGTGTGGGGTGGGAAACTTTTTTTAATCTCTTTCAACGGAGATGCGACTTTTTCCGTATCATAACTCCGTCCGCACTACGGCCTAACATCGTGGAGCTAGCGGTCCCTTGGTTAGGGATTGACTTCAGGAGCTCCAACCGCAGGAGCTACAACCGCTCAGACAGCGGATAGTTTGACTGCCCCGACCACGGGAGAAAAGGAGGGAAGAAGATAATGTTTTGCCTTCCATCACAGTGCGTTGTGGGGAATGTTTATGTTAATTTTTATATTGTTGTGTGTATTATTACTTCTTTGGTACGACTGTGTGGCAAATCATATTCTTTGTATGTTTTTGCATACTTGGCTAATAAATTAATTACAATTATTCAGCTTCTGTAAATTGTCCCTGGTGTGTAGGATGCAACTAGTGTGCAGGTGATTATTGGTTGACGTGGACTCCGTGGGCCGAAGGGCTTGTTTCCACTGTGTATCTCTAAAATTAAATCTTTGGCCATTTATCTCATTGCTGTTTACAGCACGAGGTTCTTGGTTCTTGGTTACTTGGTCCTCCAAAATATTCCAACTGGAATTTAAACTGGAGGTGGTGAAGGGAGGGGTTTAGCCAGAGAGGGTTATTGGGAAGAAAGTGCCACTTTAAATTTAGTTGCTTCTCGCTGGGCAACCGTGGCTTGGTGGAGATTATTCCATGCTTTAATAGTGCTTGGAAAGAACAAATTGCTGTACACATCTGTCTTTGTGGCTGGGACCACAAATTGGATCGAGTGCCCTCGCTGCTCCTAATTGGTTTGGGGTTGGTGTAGGTCTTGTGATCTATGTCTAGCTGACCATTTAACATTTTGTAAAAACAGGTCAAACGGTGAGCTTCACGTCTGTCTTGGAGAGGGTTCCATCCCAGAGAATTCAGAAGTTTGGTGACACTCGCTTCTCTCTCGTAGGTGTTAGTAACAAATCGAGCGGCCTGTCTTTGGACACATTCGATGGATGAAATGTTTTTATCTGTGTATGGGTCCCAAGCTGAAACTGCGTAGTCCAGATGAGGTCTAACGAGGGTGAAATACAGCTTCTCCTTGACAGAAGCTGAACAATGATGGAAGTTGCGCCTCAGGAAGTTTAGGACACCTGTTGCTTTTACTGTTGCATGATGACTCTGACCATTCCAACGTAGATCATTCTGCAATTTGATGCCAAGATACTTGGTTTGTTTGGATTCTTCAAGGGTGACACCAAGTATGTTGTAAGATGTGACGCCTGGATTCCTCTTTCTGGTGACACGCATGGTTTCACATTTGGAAGGGTTGAACTGCTTGCCCCATTGTTGTGACCACTCGACCATAGTATCGAGATCTTTTTGCAGAGTATCTTCATCATCAGCTGACTTAATTGGACGGTACAGCATACAATCATCAGCGAATAGTCTGGTTGTACTTGCGACTTTTTCATGGATGTCATTGATGTAAAGCAAAAACAGATGTGGGCCAAGTACTGTGCCCTGGGGTGTACCACTCAACACTGGGTGCCAATTGGAGCTCTTTCCGTTCACACACACGCGCTGAAGACATTTTGTCAGGAAACTGGAAATCCATCGTTTCGTGTTGGAACGAATACCGTAGAAGTCAAGCTTCCGAAGCAGTCTCTGGTGTGGGATGACATCAAATGCTTTAGAAAAGTCCAGTACAACTAAATCCATGATGACGTTACTGTCAAGGTGCTTGGCCAGGTCATTTGTTGTCAGGATAAGCTGAGACTCGCATGATCTATGCCTCCTAAATGCATGTTGGTAAGAATATTATGTTTGCTCACGTGACGCATCAGATTACTATCAATGATATGCTCCAGCAATTTACAGCAAGTACTTGTTAGTGAAACAGGACAAATTGTTAGTGAGGTAATCGGATAAACCAAGTAGTCGGAGCGGAAGTATGCAAATGCCACAGAGATAGGTCAGGATTGATCCTAGGTGGCTGGAGCTGTGAGGTACCAGTTCTTCTGGCCTCATCTTTAAGAGTTTGGTGAATTGTGATTGCTGCCTTGTTTCCAAGTCTAGAGCACTCTCTTCCTTAAATTCAGTGTCAAAATCTGAATGCATTCTGTGATCGAGTAGGTCTAATGGTGCTTCTGTAGGACTGAGTCTCTACACATTTGTGGCATCCCTTCCTCATTCTTAAACTTGAAGGAATTGAAATACAATGCAAAACTGCGCTTGACCTTTTATATGACCCACAGAAAATGACCCAAGATGTGGACAAAATTAAGGGTGAGTGGCTGTTCAGAATCTTGAGTTCAAAGTCATCGAATCTAAAGAGGAAGCACGAACCAAGCTGCCTAAAGAAATTTGAGATCTTGGGGAAGAACAAGATGACGACAACTTGATGAGGTGAATTTTACTTTCTTCCAAAATTATAACACAAATGTTCTTCAGTATTGTCTCGAGCCAGATCAATTGCCACGATTTAGAAGTCGAAGGGTGAAAAATATATCTTTGGTCACCAAATGTGGTGCATCTGCCCTTGGATGTAATCACTTTCCACAATTAAATGAATGTGCGTTAGTGTGGAATGTGCAGGGGAGGCATAGCTGCTGCCTCACAGCACCAGAGACCCAGGTTTGATCCTGACTACGGGTGCTAATCTGCACGGAATTTGTATGTTCTCCCTGTGATTGTGTGGGTTTTTCCGGGTGCTTCGGTTTCCTCCCACACTCAAAAGACATGCAGGATTGTACACTCATTGGCTTCTGTAAATTGCAAATTTGTTCCGAGTGTGTAGTATGGTGCTGGTGTAGAAACATAGAAACATAGAATCATAGAAATTAGGTGCAGGAGTAGGCCATTCGGCCCTTCGAGCCTGCACCGCCATTCAATATGATCATGGCTGATCATCCAACTCAGTATCCCGTACCTGCCTTCTCTCCATACCCTCTGATCCCCTTAGCCACAAGGGCCACATCTAACTCCCTCTTAAATATAGCCAATGAACTGGCCTCAACTACCCTCTGTGGCAGAGAGTTCCAGAGACCCACCACTCTGGTAGTATTTGTAAATTAGACACATTCGAGGGTAAGAGGGGAGAAAGGGGAAAAAAAGCAGAAAAAAAATGGTGTATGGGATGGTCGCTGGTTGGAGTGGACTCGGTGGGCCGAAGGGCCTGGTTCAATGTTGTACGCCTACAGTAAACAAAGGCGAGTATAGCTTGGTCAGCTTTCTCCAGGCATTTACTACTAGTGGTTTGTAGAGCAACTGACACATACTCAATGTAAAGATCCAACAGGTTTATTGGCATATAATAAAGTTACACCGCATGTTGGCATCACTGTGTCTGCATCACGACTGGCAGCTTGTGTCAGGAGCTGTTAATCTAAAGGTGCCTGTGTCATGAAAACCCGGACTGGATTATAGACAATAGTGGTGTGTAGCATTTGTGTGTTAGTATTGGTTAACATACAAGTGGAGCAGATCTACATGGTTAAAGGCATTCCCCCTACCCCCCCCCCATGCAGGATTTAAAACAAAATAAATCATAATAGCAATATGTTTGCTTCTTTTTGATGCAGAACTAATGGATTTATTACCAATTATCCTACGACTGAACCAATGTATATTAGAAATAGCTTAGCAAGTCTACAATGCCTTTTGTGCTACGTTGAATAACATTTTAAACAAACATTCTCTCAGCAATGTGAACAACCAACACCAGAGGAAAAACTACGAGTGTAACAAAGGAAACATATCAAACACTAAATTCCACCATTCTGTAGCCTTGTGAATGCTCTACCTGATAATTATCTATTTGCTTCCAAGTCAAATCTGAATTTTTTAAAAAACTTGATTAATTTTTTAAAGTGTGATTAGAATTCATTTAAATTTAATCACACTTTAAATTCCAATCTCACATCCAAAACATTATACAGAATGTAATTGCCGGGGAACATTAGCTAAGTGTAAAAACAAAGTGCAGGAGGAACTCAGCGGGTCAGGCAGCATCTGTGGAAAAGGGCAGAAGACGTTTCGGGCCAGGAGCTTTGTGCAAACTCAATCTCTTGTGTGTCCGTTAAGCAAAGAGATTCCACATAAGATGCATCAAAAAACAATTAAAGGTTCCTTGACAGCTTAAGCTAGTTTATACCAAACTGCTCAATATACAGACAATTTAAGATCAATATGTGTAGGAAGGAATTGCAAATGCTGGTCTACACCAAAGATAAGACACAAAATGTTGGAGTAACTCAGTCACTCAGGTGAAGGGTCTCATCACCTGTTCCTTCACTCCAAAGATGCTGCCGAGCCGCTGAGTTACTCCAGCATTTTGTACCTTCCTTCAATTTAAAATCAATTCATGTTTTCCAGAGTTAGCCAATCTCAGTCAGGATGGGATGGGAGCAAGTATATCGCTAGATTGGAAAGAGGACATTAGCCAGGAGGAAGATCACAAATATGGAAATTGGGTGAGGAGGACCCTAAGTTCCTCTAATGCTAATATATAGTCAAAGAATGTGGAAACAGGCCCAACTTGCCCATGCTGACCCGCAAGTCCCATCTGCACCAGTTCCAGCTGCCTGTGTTTGGCCCATATTCTTCTACGCCTATCCTATTCATGTACCTGTCCATGGATAGGTTGTCATTCTGCAATTAGACAGGAATAAAGGCCGTTGGTATCAAAGAATGATTGTGAACTCCGAGACGAAACAGTATTAAGGATTCAATCCCTTCAAGAGCGGAAGTCAGCAAGAAATATAAAAATGAGCAAACAAATACTTTACAGTATTCAGTGACCTTCGTTCAATGCTCATTTAACCAAATTCAAGCAATTTCTTCTGGGCTTTTCTCAATCGTTCTATTTTGAATTTGAGGTCATCTCTCTTCCTCTGTGTGTCTTCATCTTCCATTAGATAAACATTGATGTGATCCTTGTCTTGGATGAGTTGAAGCATCTCTATCCGTAGTTTCTCAGCAAATTCATTTAAAATGTAGCAGCGTATGACCATGGGGATCTGGTCAGCCAGTCGATGAGAGACAATCTAGGAGTCGAGAACAGAAAATAAAGGAAGATAATGAAACAGGAAGCAAAATGAATTCCAGATTCACCACACTCTGATTAAAGAAATTCTCCCTCATCTCCTAAATTCCTCCTCATTAAAGGAACGTCCTTTAATTCTGAGGCTATGACCTCCGGTCCAAGACTCTCACTAGTGGAAAAATCCTCTCCACATCCACTCAATCCAAGTCTTTCACTATTTGCTAAGTTTCAATGATGTCCCGCCGTCATCCTTCTAAACTCCAGCGAGTACAGGCCTGGTGCTGTCAAATCCATCATTGCTCCAAAGGGTTCAGCCTTTTACTGTTACTGTACACTCTTGTCTTAAATTCCATCTCCCAAAGAGCAACACATCACACCTGCCCGGATTAAACTCCATCTCTCATTTCTCCAGCCATATTTTCAACTGAATCATATCCTGCTGCATTCCTTTACAACTTCTCTCCATCCGCGGCACCCTCAACTTTCGTGTCAACTGCAAACTTATTCATCAGCCCGCCACGACAGAGATCACAGAACTGACCCCAGTGGAACACCATGTCAAATGCTTTATCAAATTCCATGCAAATCTACCAGCCCTCAGTCACTTTCATCATGTCCTCAAAAGGCTCAAATCAGGTTTATAAGACATGACCTACCCTGCACAAAGCTATGCTGACTATTCCCAATAAGTTTGTGCTTTTTCTAATGTGAGTAAATCCTACCCCTACAAATGTTCACCTACGAGTTCCTTACCACCGATGCAAGGCGCACGGGGGTATATATTCCCTAGATCACCCATATTGACCAACTTAAACCAAGGAACAACACTGGCTATTCTTCTGTCCTCTGGGACCTTAACTGTAGCTATTTTTACACAAAGTTCTCTGTGAAGGTCCCAGCAATTTCCTCTCTTGCCTCCTTTGATAATCTGGACTGGGTCCCAGTGACTCTGGGGACTTATCCACCTTATTCAAAAGATCCAACAACAACATCTCCTGATGTCAACATGCCCCAAAATATCAACGCAGGTCTCCTTGATCTGCCATCCTCCATGTCCTCCAGTTGCAGACACCTCTGCTATCTACACAATTTTGTATACCTCTATCAGATCCCTCCTCAGCCACTTCCATTCCAGAGAAAACAAATCCAGCCTTTGCTGGTGCCCCACTCTTTTTTAGAGGGCAATCTAAGTGAACGCTATGTCCAGCTTTTACCACGTACACCTGCAAATGTTTCCTCATTCGAGTCTGAAGAAGGGCCCCGACCTGAATCATTACCTATCCATGCCCTCCACAGATTCTGCCTGAACCACGGAGTTCTTCCGTCACTTTGTGCTTTTTGCTCAATGTTTCCTCATGTTGGCTCTCACTCTTCCACCAATAATCCCAGTGGGAGGAAGGAGGGAACAGTCCACCAATGATCGGCACACAATGGCTCTCTAATACACTGCTGTGTCACGCACAGTATATTTACCTTGTAATATGCTTGGAGATGATACGACATTTCTTGGATGCTGCCATTTGCAAAAGCTTTTGGCGAATTGCTTTTTGCTTTAGAAAGGCTGTCACTGTAGAGACGGTCTTGAGAATATACTACACCCTCAACCTTAATCTGGGCCTGCAGCAGCTTCTCTGCTTCAGTTTCTTGCTTGTTGCTCATAATTGCGATTTTGACCTACGCACACAAAGACAAAATGAGAAAATATGTCATGGAGCCCTTTGGCCCTGCTTGCCCATTCCATCCAAGGTGCCCCATATCTACACCAACACCACCTGCCCGCGTTTGGCCCATATCCCTCTAAACCTTTCCTATCCACGTACCTGTCCGAATGTGTTAAATATTGTTATAGTTTCTACCTCAACTAAGTCTTCTGGCAGCTCATGCCATGTACCCACCACCCTCGGTGTCAAAAAAAACATCTATGACTACTGTCTGAGAAATAAGTATGGTTAGGAATTACTCACTGCACCATTACATGTTGTGGCTGAAGTTGCCCTTCATATTCCCATTAAATATTTCCCCTCGCACCTTAAACCTATGTCCTGCTATTTCTTTCCCCACTCAGGGTAAAAGGCTTTGTGCATGTGCTCCATCTACAGATGCTCCCCGTTTTACGAGGCTTCATCTTACGATATTTCGACTTTACGATGGTGCAAACGCTGGGAAATGACAGCGAGTCGAAGCTCACTTCTGGTCACGTGATCAAATTGTATTAAATGCGTTTTCGACTTCCGATATTTTTGATTTACGATGGGTTAATCGGAACGTAACCCCCAACGTAGGCTGAGGAGTAGCTGTATTCCCCCAATGATCTCATAGAGCTCTGTAAGATCACCTCTCAATGACCTACGCTACCAAGGAATACAGCCCTAGCCCGTCCAAACTCTCCCTACAGTTCAGGCCCTCAAGTCCTGGCACCATACTCATACTTTAAGTCTTCTCTGCACTCTTTCCAGCTTAACAACATATTTTCTATAACTGGGTGAGCAAAACTGAACACAGTACTCCAACTGTGGCTTCATCAGCATCTTGAACGGCTGTAACCCAACATCTATACTCATATGTGGTCAGATCCAGGCTCTTTTTCTGGTAGGAAAGTTTAGAATCCAAAATGGCTTTGGGCTCCATTAAACTACCAAACGGCCACGTACAAAATGTGCTACAGTTACTTGCCCAGGCGATTCCAACAGCACCTCCCAATCCCACAACCTCCCACTAAAACCTTAGGTTTAAGGTGTCCCGGTGGCATACCAGTAGAACTACTGCCTTACAGCGCCAGAAACCCTGGTTCGTTCCCGACTACGGGTGCTGTCTGTATGGAGTTTGTACGTTCTCCCCGAGAAAACTGTGTGGTTTTCTCCGAGGTCTTCGGTTTCCTCCCACACTCCAAAGGTGTACAGGTTTGTAGGTTAATTGCCTTGGTATGAATGTAAAATTGTCTCTAGTGTGTGTAGGGTAGTGTTAGTGTGCGGGGATTGTTGGTCGGTGCAGACTCGGTGGGCTGAAAGGGCCTTTTTCCATGCTGTATCTTTAAACTAAAAATGACTTGGCCAATAGGTATAGGAGTTCACCCCTGCCTGTAGGTTTAAAATTAGTGTCACACACCATCCTGACTTGGTGGTATGGATTCACCTTCCCGAATTCTTACTTGAATGAGACTTGATTGTATTTATGTATATCAGATCTGTTTGGATAACTTGCAAGACAATAGGTTCTTTCACATGACTATATTAAACCTAAAGTACGGAGGATGCCATCTCAACGGCACTTCACTCCGCCCTCTCCCACCTCGACAACAGAGACACTTACATAAGAATGCTGTTCATCGATTACAGCTCAGCATTCAACACCATTATACCATCAAAATTGATCGCCAAACTCGGTAATCTGTGCATCGCTCCCTCCCTCTGCAGCTGGATACTGGACTTTCTAACCAACAGACCCCAGTCTGTTAGGTTAGACAAGCACACCTCTTAAACCCTCACCCTGAACACCGGCGTTCCACAGGGCTGTGTGCTGAGCCCCCTCCTCAATTCCCTCTTCACCTATGACTGCACACCTGTACATGGTACTAACACCATCATCAAGTATGCAGATGATACAACGGTGATTGGCCTCATCAGCAACAACGATGAGTCGGCCTACAGGGAGGAGGTCCAGCACTTAGCAGCATGGTGCGCTGACAACAACCTGGCCCTTAACTCCAAGAAGACCAAGGAGCTCATTGTAGACTTCAGGAAGTCCAGGGGCGGCACGCACACCCCCATCCACATTAACGGTACGGAGGTGGAACGTGTCTCTAGCTTCAGGTTCCTGGGAGTCAACCTCTCCGACGACCTCTCTTGGACCCACAATACCTCAACTCTGATCAAGAAGGCTCACCAGCGTCTCTTCTTCCTGAGGAGACTGAAGAAGGTCCATCTGTCTCCTCAGATCCTGGTGAACTTCTACCGCTGCACCATCGAGAGCATCCTTACCAACTGCATCACAGTTTGGTATGGCAACTGCTCTGTCTCTGACCGGAAGGCATTGCAGAGGGTGGTGAAAATTGCCCAACGCATCACCGGTTCCTCGCTCCCCTCCATTGAGTCTGTCCAAAGCAAGCGTTGTCTGCGGAGGGCGCTCAGCATCGCCAAGGACCTCTCTCACCCCAACCATGGACTGTTTACCCTCCTACCATCCGGGAGGCGCTACAGGTCTCTCCGTTGCTGAACCAGCAGGTCCAGGAACAGCTTCTTTCCGGCGGCTGTCACGCTACTCAACAACGTACCTCGGTGACTGCCAATCACCCCCCCCCCCCCCGGACACTTATTGTTATTTATCCAAATCATTTGCTGTGTCGCTCTTCCAGGGAGATGCTAAATGCATTTCGTTGTCTCTGTACTGTACACTGACAATGACAATTAAAATTGAATCTGAATCTGAATCTAAAGGTACTTGAGGAGGTGATGCTGGAAATCGTGGACGCATTGGTGATCATTTTCCAATGTTCTATAGATTCAGGATCAGTTCCTGTGGATTGGAGGGTAGCTAATGTTATCCCACTTTTTAAGAAAGGCGGGAGAGAGAAAACAGGGAACTATAGACCAGTTACCCTGACATCGGTGGTGGGGAAGATGCTGGAGTCAATTATAAAAGATGAAATAGCAGCACATTTGGATAGCAGTAGCATGATCAGTCCGAGTCAGCGTGGATTTACAAAGGGGATATCGTGCTTGATTAATCTTTTGGAATTGTTTGAGGATGTAACTAGGAAAATGGACAAGGGAGAGCCAGTGGATGTAGTGTACCTGGACTTTCGGAAAGCATTTGATAAGGTCCCACATAGGAGATGAGTGGGCAAAATTAGAGCACATGGTATTGGGGGTAGAGTGCTGACATGGATAGAAAATTGGTTGTCCGACAGGAAACAAAGGGTAGGGATTAATGGGTCCTTTCAGAATGGCACGCAGTGACTAGTGGGGTACCGCAAGGACCGCAGCTATTTACAATATACATTAATGATCTAGATGAAGGGATTAAAAGTAACATTAGCCAATTTGCAGATGACACAAAACTGGGTGGCAGTGTGAACTGTGAAGAGGATGCTATGAGGATGCAGGGTGACTTGGACTTGGACTTGGACAGGCTGGGTGAATGGGCAGATGCAGTTCAATGTGGATAAATGTGAGGTTATCCACTTTGTTGGCAAAAACAGGAAGGCAGATTATTATCTAAATGGTGTTAAGTTGGGAAAAGGGGAAGTACAACGGGATCTGGGGGCCTTGTTAATCAGTCTCTGAAAGTAAGCATGCAGGTACAGCAGGCAGTGAAGAAAGCGAATGGCATGTTGGTCTTTATAACAAGAGCAGTCGAGTGTAGGAGCAAAGAGGACCTTCTGCAGCTGTACATGGTCCTTGTGAGACCACAACTGGGGTTTATGTGCAGTTTTGGTCTCTAAATTTGAGGAAAAACATCTTGCTATTGAGGGAGCGCAGCGTAGGTTCACCAAGTTAATTCCCGGGATGGCAGGACCGTCATATGCTGAGACCATTGTCGGCTGGGTTTGTGTACTCTGGAATTTAGAAGGATGAGAGGGAATCTTATTGAAACATGAAATATTATTATTAAGGGTTTGGACACGCTGGAGGCAGGAAACATGATCCCGATGTTGGGACCACATTTTAAGAATAAGGGGTAAGCCATTTAGAACGGAGATGAGGAAAAACTTTTTCACACAGAGTTGTGAATCTGTGGAATTCTCTGCCTCAGAAGACGGTGGAGGCCAGTTCTCTGGTTGTTTTCAAGAGAGCATTAGATAGAGCTCTTAATGATAGCGGATAAGGGGAGAATGCAGGAACGGGGTACTGATTGTGGATGATCAGCAATGATCACATTGAATGGCGGTGCTGACTCGAAGGGCCAAATGGCCTACTCCTACACCTTGTCTATAATCCCCAAAACTCCATTACCGAAAGGCAGAAGGTTCGTGTACTGTACCTTGGCAGCTTTGAACAGGTTACTAAAGGCACTGAAATGTTGCTCGGCAACGACCGTAAAAATATCCCTTGTGATTTCTGCAATAGTAAAAAGACGATATCACACATGCAACTGATAACCAAAATAAGACAATGTGGGGAACCGCCGTGGGGGAGGGGAAGTGGTGGGGGGGGGGTCTATCTTTAGTTTAACAAGACAATCATTTAAGCCTTTTGCTGTGGATAGGGTGATGAATTGCAGTGTGCATTAACTTTGATGAATGTTCCTGCTTGGGTGCCGCGAGTTCTTGCAATTCAAAGAAATACACCTGACGAATAGCAGTCACATACCTGTGATTGTCTTCAGTTTCATAAGCGCTGGATCTTCCAGTGTGGAGACCTCTTCCTTAATGAAGGATTCAAAGGTATTGTAGTTGACAAACCCCGGTAGCTCTCTTCCACGGTATGAGCTTTCATATTCGAGAACTACATTTTGCACGTGAGTTTGGACTGATAGTGCAAAAAAAAAGTATAACTTAATAAAATCTATTATTTTCCAATCATCCATTTGGTCGCAATATCAGTCAGGCACTCTCTGCACTCTTTCAAGCTTAACAAAATCCTTCCTCTGGTAAGGTGACCAAGACTGAATACAATAATACAACTACACCCTCACCCATACATCATACAACTGCAACATAATATCCCAATTTCTATGCTTAATACCCCGACTGATGAAGGCCAATGTACCAAAAGCCTTCTTGACCACCCTATCTCACAGAGACTGGCGAGTCTGTGGAATTCTCTGCCTCAGAGGGCGGTGGAGGCAGGTTCGCTGGATGCTTTCAAGAGAGAGCTCGATAGGGCTCTTAAAAATAATGGAGTCGGGGGATATGGGGAGAAGACAGGAACGGGGTACTGATTAGGGATGATCAGCCATGATCACAATGAATGGCGGTGCTGGTTTGAAGGGCCAAATGGCCTGCTCCTGCACCTATTGTCTATTATCTACCTGCGACACAATTTTCAGGGAACTACAGATCCGTACTCCTAGCTCCCACTGTTCTACAACACTCCCCAGAGCCGTACCATTCACCACGGCATGTTTGTGATCTGGAATCAGTTAAAGACTGCGCTAGATAACGCTAGAAACGTCACCCATCCATTTTCTCCAGAGATGCTGCCTGACCCATTGAGTTATTCCAGCACTTTGTGCCTATGTCTGGTGGAAACCAGCATATGTAGTTCCTTTCCACGCATGGAACAAGCTGTATTGGTTAACACAGACCTCAAGAGCACAATGAGACAGGCCAAGCCTGGAAGGAATAACATTTAATAAGATGGTTTAGCAGGTCGAGACAGTGGGTAAGTAAAATTATTTTATTTTGAGAACGAAAATAACGAAGTTACCCGAGTCGCTAAAGGCAGCTAAATACACGATGTTGATTCCACACGCGTGGCGCTAGAATGCTCGTTGCAGCAAAAAGCCCACGAATAAAACAACCGCGCTCATGTGACTTCTCCAGCCAATCGCGAGGGTTCGATTACACGGAGCCACCAGCAGGTGTCGCTACAATGGTTATTAAGACAGGCCTGACCGCCAGCAGATCTGGGAGCGATGTTGACGAGTGAGAGGGGCGTCGGAGAGAGTGAGGGTCTGTTGCCCGCATGAGTGCCACCTGTCGGTGGAAGATGAGCCACTGAGAACAAAGAGGGACCTGGCGTGAGAAGGGGAGCGGGGGGGGGGGGGGGGGTGCTGCAGAGAACAATGGTTCTCGGGTAGCACGGTGGTGCAGTGGTAGAGTTGCGCCAATTCGGAATTCGCTGCCTTTCAGCGAATGCAGCGCCGGAGACCCGGGATCAATTGCGACTATGGGTGCTGTCTGAACGGAGTTTGTATGTTCTCCACGTGACCTGCGTCGGTTTTATCCGACACCTTCGGTTTCCTCCCACACTTCAAAGACGTACAGGTTTGTAGATTAATTGGCTTGGTAAATGTAAAAGAAAAATAAAACAATTGTCCCTAGCGCGTGTAGGATAGTGTTAATATGCGGGGATCGCTGGTCGGGGCAGGCCTGGTGGGTCGAAGGGCCTGTTTCCGTGCTGTATCTCTAAACTAAACAAAGAGGGACCCAGCTTGGGGGGGGGCACCAAAAACAACGAGGGACACGGCATGGGGGGAGGGCCGCCGAGAACAAAGAACTATTCTCAGCGGCTTCGGGGGACCGCTGAGAATAGAGGGACTGGGTTGTGAAGGGGAAGGGGGGGAGAAGGGACATATTGAATACTTCTGCAACATAGTTGGTGCCCCGTTTACGCGGCGACTCTTGCATACTTCCACCGTATGTAAACAAAGAATCTCACTGTGCCAAGTACATGTGACAATAAAGCATCAGTCGATCAATATATATTTATGCTCACATTTTGATACACGTTTGTTCAGGAATGTGTTCCATTCATCAAACTCATTTCGTACTATGGTGATGTACCTCTCGCCATCTATCTTGAGCTGAGGTTCCTCCCCCATGGTCAGATTTTTTATGTGGCTGCAGAAGCTGTTGATTTTCTGGCAATTAAATCACAAGTTTTGTGAAGTTATCAGCACAAGCATGTAGAAAAGCATTAACCAATAAAAAGTCACCTTTTGAAGAAACAAGGAACTGCAGATGCTGTTTTACGATGGAAAGACACAAAGTGCTGGAGTAACTCAGCAGGTCAGTCTGCATCAGTGGAGAACGTGGATAGGTGGTTCTTCGGGTTGGGACCCTTGTGTCTCAATCTTGAACATAATTTATCCAAGTTCTCCAGGGATGCTGTCCGACCCGTTCAGTTACTCCAGCACTTTGTGTCTTCCCCTGGATCCCAACACAAAACATCACTTATCCACGTTCTCCAGGCTCTGGGTCTGTACTCGCTGGAGTTAAGAAGGATGAGGGGGTACCTCATTCAAACCTACCGAATAGTGAAAGGCTTAGATAGAGGATGCTTCCACTGGTGGGAGAGTCTTGGACCAGAGGTGATAACGTCAGAATTAAAATGACATTCTTTTTGGAAGGAGATGAGGAAAAAAATATTTAGTCAGAGGGTGATGAATCTGTCGTATACTTTGCCACAGAAGGCTGTGAGAGGCCAAGTCAATGGATTTTTTTTAAGGCAGAGTTAGATTCTTGATTAGGAACGGTGTCAGGGGTTATGGGGAGAGGGCAGGAGAATGAGGTTAGTTGCAAGAAATAGATGAGCCATGATGGAATGGTGGAGTAGACTTGATGTGCCGAATGGCCTAATTCTGCTGCTATGACTATTAGCATTATTATTTATTTTTATGTGAATGTATGAGTGTGTGTGAGTTTGGTATACACGCACCAAAAGTTTTTCTTCTCATTTATTCTAATGTTCACAGTGTTTACATATTCTGTTGTGCTGCTGTAAGTAAAAATTTCATTGTACTATCTGGGACATGTGGCAATAAAATACTCTTGACTCTTGATGGCTTATGAACCTGGAACATTGTGCTGGAGTAGGTGGTGGTGGTCAGTATTTCCACTCTCGGAATCGGAGGGAGATCAAGATGGGAAGGCGCAGGGCTGTACTTTCAGATCTTCAGTATTTTCATTAACAGCTTGGACCACATGCTGGGGCAGAATTTTGTACTACACCCTGGGGGGGGAAATGCCCAGAAACAGGGGGCCACTTTCAGATTGGCATGGCTTTGACATATTTTCCATGTGTTAGCATTTGAAGACTCAGGGCCTGTACTTGCTGCAGTTTAGAAGGCTGAGGGAGGGAAGGTAGGGGAAATCTCATTGAAACCCACTTTGAATTCAGTTCATTCCCATCCTTTGGTCATTCCAGTGACTTCTCATATTTGAAATTAGACCGGAAATGTACCTTCGACGTAGGGGAATGAAATGGCAGGCTGAGCACAGTTCCAGCGTCACTTACCCCCTGTATGTTCCTGTGGAACAAAGCAGACTAAACACAGCCAGGAAACAGAGAGGGCCTTACCTCGATTAAGAATGTTATTTGCTCGGAGTAAGAAGCGGGGACTGCGTGGCTGTACTTCTTGAGGGATTGCAACGACTGGTTCAGCTTGGTTTCTATTTCATTTCGTAACTGAGGCAACGATTTCTTGAAAAGACAGATTAAGCAAGGGTCACTATTTTGAAAGTCTGTCTATTCTAGTGATCACACCTGCAATACACTTCCCAGCTTATTCCACGATCCCAAGTACCTACGTATATATTACAGAGCCTTCCACGGTCAAGAGCAAACCCAGAGAGTTTTAAATGTCAATGCAGTACTTTTGCACAAAGATTGAAAACAAAACAAAAATTCAGAAGAAACAAAACAACCATTATCACACGTCAGCAATCTATTGGAACTGAGGGATAAATGCTGTCCAGAACTCAGGGCACCATGGTGGCATAGTGTTAGAGTTGCTGCCTTGCAGCGCCAGGGACCGAAGGTCGATCCGGACCGTGGGTGCTGTCTGTACGGAGTTTGTACATTCTCCCTGTGATCTGCGTGCGTTTTCTCCGAGATATTCAGTTTCCTCCCACACTCCAAAGACGTAAAGGTTTGGAGGTTAATTGGCTTGGTATAAATGTACATTTTCCCCAGTGTGAGTGTTAATTTGGGGGATCGCTGGTTGGTGCGGACTCAGTGGGCCAAGGGGGCGGTTTCCGTGCTGTATCACTAAATGGAACTAAACTTTGGAGAGTAATACTTACTGTAACTCACCTGTGAACCTGTCCACTTGTTTTAAGATCTCATTTGAAAGATGGCATCTTTGGACGGCAACAATATCTCAGTGTTGACCAAGGAACTATGTTTAGTTGAGTTTAGAGATACAGCACGGCAACAGTCCCTTTGCCCCACCGAGTCTACGCCGACCATCGACCACCCGTCCACACTACTTCCACGTTATCTCACTTTCTCATCCACTCCCCAAACTGGGGGCAATTTCCTGAGACTGAGATTAACCTATAAACGTGCCCGTGTTTGGGATGTGGGAGGAAACTGGAGCAGCCGGAGGAAATCCACGTGGTCACAGGGAGAAGATGCAAACTCCATTCAGACAGCACCTGAGGTCGGGATTTCAGGTTTCCAGGTCACAACACCAAAAATATGACTGCAGTTTATCCCGGAGAATTTCCCAAGAGCGATGGAGATAAATAAAACTGATTTTATATATCCCAAGGAAGATAAAAATGCTGGAGAGACTCATCAGGTGAGACAGCATCTAGGGAGCAAAGAAAATAGGCAACGTTTCGGGCCGAAACCCTTCTTCAGACTGATGTGAGGGTGGGGGGTGCGTGAAGAATAAAGGAAGAGGAGGAGCCAGTGGGGGAAGGGGAGGAGAAAGTAAGGACTACCTGAAATTAGAGAAGTCGATGTTCATACTGCTGGGGTGAAAACTGCCCAAGCGAAATATGAGGTGCTGCTCCTCCAATTTACAGTGGACCTCACTCTGGCCATGGAGGAGGCCGAGGACAGAAAGGTCGGATAGGAATGGGAGGGGGAGTTGAAGTGTTGAGCCACCGGGAGATCAGGTTGGTTATTGCGAACCGAGCTGAGGTGTTTGGCGAAGCGATAGCCAAGCCTACGCTTGGTCTCACCGATGTAGAGCAGCTGACACCTAGAGCAGTAAATGCAATAGATGAGGTTGGAGGAGGTGCAGGTGAACCTCTGACGCACCTGGAAAGACTGCTTGGGTCCTTGAATGGAGTCAAGGGGGGAGGTAAAGTGACAAGTGTAGCATTTCTTGTGGTTGCAAGGGAAAGTGCCCGGAGAGGGGGTGGTTCGGTTGGGAAGGGACAAATTGACCAGGGAGTTACGGAGGGAGCAATCTTTGTGGAAAGCAGACGGGAAGATGTGGCAAGTGGTGGGGTCACGTTGGAGGTGGCAAAAATGACGGAGGATTATTCGTTGTACGTGACTGCTGGTAGGGTGGAAGGTGAGGACAAGGGGGACTCTTCCCTTGTTACGAGTGGGGGGGGATGGGGAGTGAGAGTAGAGTCACGGGGTATAGAAGAGACCCTGGTAAGAACCTCATCCATGGTAGAAGAGGGGAACCACCGTTCCCTGAAGAATGAGGACATTTCTGATGCCTTGGCGTGGAACACCTCACCCTGGCTACAAATGCGGTGTAGACGGAGGAATTGGGAGTAGGGGATGGAGTCCTTACAGGAAGCAGGGTGGGAAGAAGTGTACTCAAGATAGCCATGGGAGTCAGTGGGTTTGTAGTGGATGTCGTTCAGGAGTCTATCACCTGCGATGGAGATAGCGAGGTCAAGAAATGGTAGGAAAATGTCGGAAATGGTCCAGATGTATTTGAGTGCCGGATGGAAGTTAGTGGTGAAATGGATGAAGTCAGTGAGTTGTGTGTGGGTGCAGGACAGGGCCGGCCTTAGGCCGATTGGACCGATTTTTCCAAATTGGGCCCCGCGAACCAAGGGGGGCCCCGCGTTAATTTTCCGTATTTCATATGGAAATACAAATTTGCTTAGTTAAATAAAGATGGAAAAAAACATTCTCCATACGGATTTTTTTACAAAACGAACACGGATAACAAGCGCTGTGGATAACAAACGATGTAGCACTTGTTAACAGCCAGTAGTTAACAAGTAGTTATACAACGGGTCATCAATGCATCAATCCACATTCCTCAGTAAATGCGTTAAATTGTGTTTTGACTCGCTGCCACCAGAGCGGCCAAGACTCTGGTCCGGACGGGGGGGGGGGGGTGTGGGAGTCTACAGGGCAGCAAACCCCAGCACCACAGCGAACTCAGCCGTGAGTATTCAACGCTAAACGCTGGGAGCGGGAAGGCGGGCGGTGTGTGAGTGAGGTGGGGGGGGGGGGGGGGGGGAAGGGAGGGAGGAGAAAAGGTCAGATCTCTATGAAATCGGCGGCATACCAGCCCGCTCTTGGTCGGGGTGGATGGAGTTAAAAGACCTGAAGCAGAAACGAAAGACAACAGGCCGGATAGTGCGAGAGGGAGTCAATCTGTGGATAAACAGATCTGGGGGTTGTGTTGGTGAAACAGCAGACCAGGTTGGAGGTTTGAGTCTGTGTCAACATTGGTGTCGGGGTTAATGTCCGGGCCGGGGTATGGGTGGGATTTAACCCTGTGTGTCTGTCTGTCTGTCTGTGTGTGTGTATCTGTCTGTCTGTGTGTGTGTCTGTGTCTGTGGCTATGGCTGTGTGTTTCTGTGTCTCTGTGGCTGTGTGTGTGTCTCTCTATCTGGGTGTGTCTCTGTCTGTGTGTGGGTGGGCGGGAGGACAGTGGAGAGACAGAGTGAGGGGATTTTCAGTTTGCAAACCACACGTTTACAGTTAAGAGTTGGACACGGTTACTGTCAATACGAGCAGCTCACGGAGCAGAGTCAGAATGAGAAACACTGCTCAGCACTCACACACACACTCGTGGAGTGAACTGTAGATATAAACGTGGCTGGGGGTAGAGGAGTGGGGGGGGGAGGGAGAGGGAGAGAGAGGAAGGGGAGAGAGAGAGAGGAAATTGGAGAGGAGAGAGAGGGGAGGGGGAGAGAGAAGGAGGAGCGAAAAGAGAGAGAGAAGGGGGGGAGAGAGAGAGAGAGAGGGGAGAGAAGGGGCGAGAGAGAGAGAGAGAGAGAGAATTGGAGAGAGAGCGTTCTCCCTTCTGGCTCACCACCACGGTTGGCTGCCCTTTGTGAGGTGACTGGAGACCAAAACCAGTTACCCTTTAGATCTCCCTCTCCCTACCTCTCACTACCTCCCTTCCCCTCCCTCTCCCTCCTTCTTTAGAGGGGAGGAGGATGAGGGAAGGAAGGGGGGAGAGGGCGGAGGGGAGAGAGGAGTGTGCTTTGCTTGGTGGAGAAGAAGGATGTGGGAACGCTATACGCAGGCGGTGACTCACTCTCACACTGGGATCCCCCCCCCCCCCCCCTGTCATTGCACAGTGTATGTGACTCCCTGCCCCCCCCCCCCCACACTTCTATGGAGCGAAGGAAATATGCAATGTTTCGGGTCGAAACCCTTCTTCAGAACCGGCCCGAAACGTTGGCTATTTCCTTCGCTCCATAGATGCTGCCTCAAACCCTGTCCCACTGTGCAAGTTCACCCAAGAGCTCTCCCGAGTTTAAAATCTCTGTGTAGCATCTCTGTCCCTATCTTCAAATTCCCACTTTGAAATAAAATACAACTTTCGACTGAAACATTTTGCAGCAGGATCTCTAAATGCAAATATATGGTATTTTATCCTAGCATCCCCCCCCCCCCTCTTACCACCACAAAAGAAGCGTAACTTGAAGCGTTTGCATTTGGAGAAGTTCGATACGGACCAGGAATGAAAATTAATAGCTATGAATCGATAACAGCGAGCTACGAGGTGATATTGAAACACCTGTCAGAGGGCAAAGAAACAATCCTGAGTTGACGCCGTATTGGTTTAAGTGAGCATTTTGCAGCGACCTCACCATATTCTGGTTAAATATTCTTTCCACGGAAATCTCCTAATTCACTTTGAAATTATATTCATTTATAACCGTTTGTAACATCAGTAACCACCTTAATGTTCGTGCGTTTAGTACCGGGTGTGATTGAAACTATTTATTCCGCACCAAATTTCTTAGACAATAATACCTTTTATGCAATTATCACAACAGTTTGTTGGATATTCATCAACGGACTCTGTATGGTACATGCTCATAAATTAGTAAAACAAATGTTCTTCTTTAAGTATTGCTGTTTCTGGGATGGGGTGACTGATAACAATTGACCTACATTCTGTATTTTGTCATAATGTGGCTGAAACAATGGCATATTTTGTGATATTTATTGAGATAGAAAGATACAACTGCGTTTGGGCAAGGTATTACCTTGCAACATTCTGTATGTCTGATAGATATTGTGAAATGGAACTCAGAAATTATGGGAGGATGACATAAAACTACAATTCAAAGGTAATGAATATACAGAGTATTTTTATTTCCATCATGAACATACAATAGTGATATTTTGTACCAGGTCCTACTACGGTAAACCCACGAGCTATTACGGTATGACTATGTGTTAAAAAGTATCAAATTTTTACATCCTGAGTATATTTGGACATTTTTCAGTTGTACAGAGTTTTAGTGAGACCGCATCTGGAGTATTGTGTGCAGTTTTGGTCCCCTAATTTGAGGAAGGACATTCTTGTATTGAGGGACTGCAGTGTAGGTTAATTCCCGGGATGGCGGGACTGTCATATGCTGAGAGAATGGAGCAGCTGGGCTTGTACACTCTGGAGTTTAGAAGGATGAGAGGATATCTCATTGAAACATATAAGATTGTTAAGGGTTTGGACATGTTAGAGGCAGGATACATGTTCCCGATGTTAGAGGAGTCCAGAACCAGGGGCCACAGTTTAAGAATAAGGAGTAAGCCATTTAGAACGGAGACGAGGAAACACTTTTTCTCACAGAGAGTTGTGAATCTGTGGAATTCTCTGCCTCATAGGGCGGTGGAGACAGGTTTTCTGGATGCTTTCAAAAGAGAGTAAGAGAGCTCTTAAAATAGCAGAGTCAGGGGTTATGGGGAGAAGGCAGGAACGGGGTACTGATTGTGGATGATCAGCCATGATCACATTGAATGAATGTGATATGAAAGTGAATTAGGTGTTAAATTTATTTTTATGCTTTATCTGATGGGATAAATTGCAGACTTGATTTTTTAAATCTCATAATTTTGTAACATTGTTAGAAAATGTAGCTGCATCTTGGAGGCCGAAGGTTAGGTTGTTAGCCAAGAAAGATAGACTTTGTCATCCCTCAGTACAGCAACACCAAGAACGATGTCGCTGTACTGAGGGATAGCCAAGTCTATCCCTCATTGCTAGCAGCTGATGGGAAGCAGCTGTTAAAGGACTGCACTGTTGGGGCGGCGGGGAGTTCCTATCAGAACGTGTGGGTAGTCTGTCCAGGGGTAAAGTTTGCGGGGAGGGCAGGAACGTTGAGAAAGGGGGTCGGCCAGAGATCATCCAGCTCAAGAGCGGGTCAACGGGCGATGGATAACAGGCAAGCAGGCGGTGGAGCTTACTCCATATGTCAGTGCGAGTAACCTCAATTGATCTCTTGTTCGCAGGAGTAAGCTCCACCGCCCGCTGTGATGTTATCCATCACCCGCTGACCCACTCCACTCTATGATCTTTGCTCTTGAGCTGGTCCCCTCACTGTTCAGACGGAGAGCACTGCCAGAGGTGAGCGGGCCGGCAGAAGGTGCTGAAATGGCAGTCGGTTCCGCTGTCTGGTGATGGAGGGCGCTCGTAGCCACGCGAGCTGCTTCCCTCCCCGGCCACAGTGCGGTAGCTCCTCGCTCGGAGCGCCGTGGCAGCGGTGAGTGAGTGTTTCGGTCATGAACCCGACCCCCTCCTTCTCAACGCTCCTGCCCTCCCCGCAACTTTACCCCGGCTAGACTTCCCATACGCTGTGAAAGGAACTCTCCCCCGAATTGTCATATTACTCACGACACGTGACTCATTTATAATTTTACTTCGGAGTCACTTGAGTGATTCCGTGAAGAAGGCCCACCAGGCCGCATGCACACCAATACGTCAGCCGCATTGGCGCAAGCACCAGTCTGGCAGGACACAGCTCCTGCCAGTGGTAAGTTAAACCTACAAGGTAAGTTTGTTTTTTTACTTACCAGGGGTTGTAGCCAGGAGCCTCTTTTTACAGAGGTTTTTCCTGCCAGTTTCGCAGCCCGACAAGTTGCCGGTTATGGACCGTGGGGAAATTCCAGTCCGACCGCAAATGGGGATAAACCGGCAAAATTGATCGGGTTGCGAGATAAGGAGCCGCTAACAGTGCAGTTAGCGGCTCCCCAGCCTGCAGGAATGCCGTAAAAACGGCATGAAATTTTAACAGAGTCACTGACAGGGAGGGTCAGCGGCTCCCCAGCCTGCAGGGATGCTGTAAAAACGGCAAGAAATTTAAGCAGAGTCTCTGACATGGGGGTCAGTGGCTCCCAGCCTGTGGGATGCTGTTGGAACGGCAAGGAAGCAACGCTGGAGCCACTGACAGTGGGGTCAGTGGCTCACAGACGTTGGTCCCCAGTCAAGAAATTACTGGGACTCATTGAGCCCTATTTGGACTCGGGTGAGTCGGGCTATAAAGGGTTTCTCCTTATAAAAAAAAGTATGTATTTTATAGTGTTTTTACGTTAAGTAAAAGCAAAAGGCAAAGCAAAACGTTATCGTTATACGTTCTGACAATGTTATAATTGTTTAAGCACAGGTTGCTATGAATTATTTTTACTCTTCACATGTAAAGCTGTACACTAAATGTTGATTTAGTGAGCTTACACAGCAATAGCGTGGGCCTATGGGACAGGCCACGCCAGCAGCGCCTGACAGGACTGCTGCGTCATGTGTAAAATGTGCGGGCCTATGGAACAGGCCGTGCTAGCAGCTCCTGACAGGGCTGCTTCATATACGAAAGTTGCCGGCCTATGGGAGAGCCGTGCCAGCAGCACCTGATACAGGGCTGTTTCATTTATGACATTACCGGCCTACAGGAGAGCCGTGCCAGCAGCGCTTGACAGGGCTGCTTCATGTGTGAAGTGCCAGCCTACGGCAGAGCCGTGCCAGCAGCGCCTGATGCAGGGCTGTTTCATGTCAAAAAATGCTGGCCTTTATGAAAGGCGGCGCCAGCAACGTCTGGGACAGGGTTGCTCAAATTCACACATATCTGCTCGCCCAAGGAGTCGGGAGATGATTCTCCACTGGGGCTAGAGAGCAAGGTCCATGGAGTCGGGGGATGAATTCCTCACCGGAGCTGGATAGTGCGTTGAAACGACTATCTTAAATACAGCAACTGTTGTATACAGTGCTACAAGGGTCTCCCTCTCGGAGGCAGAGACCAAGATGGGTCAGTATTCTGCTGACACTGAGTCTCAGGGTATGGCCGTGGGGCATACCCAAAGGGATGAAGGGCACGTGTCAGAGGTACCTTTCCTGACAATAAAGTTGCCATCCCAGTAGAATATTCTATTGGGTTAAGGCCAATGGGTTTGTATCAGTATTTGTATCCTGCGGCAGCGCCTGTGAGGGTCGCCTACGAATCACCCTCTCTGAGGAGGGAAGAGCACAAGGTCAAGATGACTCCAGGCTCTAAAAATGTCAATAGAACATACTGAAGCACATATATGCCGGCAGTGAACAATGCCAACAGTGGTAAGTTAAACCTACAAGGTAAGTTTGTTTTTTTACTTACCAGCGGGATGTGAGAGTCAGCCGCTGAATCGGTTATTCAGGTAGGTCTATTCTACAGGGGAAGAAGCCTGGCAGACAAATTAATTTGGCCAACGACGGCAAAAGACATCGTTAAGAACGCACCCCATTCGCTCATCAGCAGTAGCAGTTCACTGGAGCTGGGGGCAGCATGATAGCTCAGAAATGTCATGCACCTTCCAATTATGCTCAACTAAATGGATCTAGCACTTCCAAAATTTGGGTAGTGCACTGTTCACAAGTTGTAATATTTACATTTGTTTGTACACACAAAGGGTAAAAATATTTGGTTGAGGCACAGCCGGAGCATTCCAAGTAAGTTTGGATAATGGGTAAGGTTTGGAAATTGGGCAAAAGTTCTCATACAAACCACCCATGCAATAAGGCAGGAATGGCATGTTATTATGAAGAATGGAGAGTATCGGGCATATGAACTTTCCGAATGTAAAAACTTATTCCTGACTACAACAGATTCATAAGATAAGAGATACATGTTATACAAATCCCATTACAAAGGTTATCAAAGACAATATAACTGTACTATAACAGTAAAGCTTTGCAGTATGGGATAAACTGTTTGTTGGTCATTGGGATTTACCTTTAATTATTATTAGCCTTGTCTCCGCCTTTCGCAAGAGATTGGGGTTATAGCAATCTGTTACAAAACTGAGTTATTTTCATTAAGAGTAATTGGCAATATAGCAGCTGTGTTGCAGCTGAGCAAATCAAGGAACTGATATTGTGTAAGTAGCAATTAGATTGTTGCTAACAGCCTTGTGCTGATTCAAAGAGTGTTAGTGTCTGTAGAGGAATGGGGAAAACACATGGGGCTTTAAAATCTCTGCCTAAATATAAGACTAAATATATGGTATTTGGTTTTAAAAGAAAGTTACTAAGTTAGGGCTGTATATGTATGGGTCTCTATTGGTAAAGGTTTTTAAGTTTTTGGATGTTTGGTTTGAAGAACGTATGACTTGGGCTGTGCATGTAGGTAAAATTGTGTTGAAATGTGAAAAAATTCTGAATGTTATGAGAAGTCTGGTTGGGTGTGAGTGGGGAGCCAACAGAGAGACGATGATGCTAATTTATCAGGCCATGATCAGACCTTCTCTTGACTATGGGTGTTTTGTGTATGGGTCTGCGTCTAAAACTGTTCTGGCTAGGTTAGATGTGTTGCAGGCAAAGGCTTTGAGGCTTTGCCGTGGAGCCTTCAGAACTTCCCCAGTCCCTGCCCTGATTGTTGAAATTGGAGAAATGCCCTTATGGTTAAGGTGCATTAAGCTAGGGTTACGTTACTGGGCTAAACTTTGTGGGTGTAATGATACCTTCCCAGCAAGGTGTTTGGTGCAAGAGGTTGATGATGGTAACAAATATAACACATTTTTTGTCATTATAAATCAGTGGGCTAGGAAGCTGGGTTTGGAACAAGGGGGTATTATAGAGCATACAATATGGCTACCTGTGCCCTATTGGGTTCTTCTTGAACTGTTTATTGAGCTTGCTTTTCTTCAGGAAAAAGATAAGCGCGAGGTGACTCCAAGAATAGTGGAATATTTTAATTCAATCAGTGAGAGCACTTTGATTGTTTTTACAGATGGATCTAAAGATCCAGTTAGTGGGAGAGCTGGGTTTGGAGTGTATGTGGAGCAGCTTGGGTTGAAGATTGGCCGACGTATTTCTGATGGAAGCTCTGTTCTCACGACTGAATTAATGGCAATTGAATGGGCTCTATGGTGGATGGAGGAAGTCAGTTTTAGAGAAGTCATTATCTGTTCTGATTCTGCAGCTGCTCTTGAAACTTTAAGAGTAGGGAAATCTAAAGCTCGTCCTGACATTCTAAATGAAATCTTGAGTGTGTTTTCTAGAATTGGGTTTGCGTGTAACATCACTTTTTGCTGGGTTCCCGGGCATGCTGGGGTGAGGGGGAATGAGCAGGTGGACCTCATAGCAAAGGAGAGTTTAAGAAGAGAAATAGATATCCATGTATCATTGGGGAGAGTGGAACTGAGAGAACTAATTAAAGAGGGCTTAACAAAAGAATGGCAGAGAGGATGGGAAAAGGAAGTCGGGGGTAGACACTACTTTTCTATACCATCTGAAGTTAGGAAAATATGTTTCTGTACATCTCTGTCCCGTAGGGACTCAATTAAACTGTGTAGATTGAGGTTGGGACACTGTGGGTTAAATGACTATTTGTGCATTGTAGGGAAACATGTTTCTGGCTTGTGTGAATGTGGGAGTAATGAGACAGTTAAGCTTGTTTTCCTAGAATGTAAAAAGTATAGCGTAGAAAGAAAGGTATTGTTTGTTAGACTGACAGGACTTGGAGTTGAGGCTTTTTCTGTTTTATCTTTGTTTGGACACAGTGAGAAACACCAACAGATATCCAGGGCTGTTCTTCAATTCCTGCATGTTACAGGACTGTATGTAAGAATCTAGTTCAAACTTTGACCTGTGGAGGGCAGTAATATGCTTAGCAGCGTCTACACTGCCAGAATCCTACAAGAAGAAGAACAACAACCTTGTGCTATTGTCAGCTGAGGCTACTTCAGCCACAATGATGAAGTAACAGTATTCAGCATTGCTGAACATGACAATAACTCATTGAACTTGAACTTGAAACTCGCTACAGTAGTGTGGTCGGTTGAATTCAGTTATTATGAACTGATGTTTAGAACTCTAAGATGAGAAGTTCCAAATGCCATCACCTACTCAAAGGTAGTGGAGATTGCATGAGTTACCAATTCTTCAGTTGTTGTTCCAGCTCATTTTAAATGGTATTGACAATAATTCAGTTATAGAGACACTACAGCTGCAACATAAGGGAACTACGCTGTCGGGTTCAACCTGGATATCGAGTTGTTAAAAGATCTTGACACAAGTTCTCCCACTACAAGATTATGCAGTTTGTTATTGAAAATGTGTGAACATTACTTCACCAAGGGGTTCCAGCTACATCCTTAGTTGTGACACTTATATCAGCACAACGACGGCAAACGTTGTGGCTAGATAGGATGAAATTGGCTGCAGGTGCCATTACATTTACATTCTGGTCTACACAACCAGAGCAGACTAGGGGTAACGTGATTGAAGATCATTTGAACGCCCCACGGTCTCACTTCTATGTTTTCTAGGCCACCAGAATCCTAAGAATTATGGAATCGGCATTGTTTATTAGTTAACAAACAACTACACAAAGGAAGGTCGGTTCAGACTTTTTTCATGGTGGCTGCAGCAGGTTCTGGGTTATACAGATATTGACACTGATAATTCTATATCTCATTCCACCAGGTCAGTATCAACGTCAGCGTATCATTTAGATAGTGTGTTTATATCTCATTCCACTAGGGCAGCAGTTACGTCGCCGGCCAAGGCAAGGGACGTGCCCTTCGACCATATTTTGGCGGCCGCCGGATGGGCAAATGAGCTGATGTTTCAGAATTTTTATCATCGGCCGATTGTCAATACAGGACTGTTTGCCTATGTCTTTTTATGTACCTAAATTTAAGGGGTACTGTCGTTTGTTTACATTGTTAAATTAACCCTATTTCTACATTGAATGCAATGTTACTACTAATGCATTTATTTCTCTTTCGAGTTAATCAATGCAGTGGGATGCCGAGATTTGTAATCTGCGCCATGAAGTCACAAAGCTTTGAACTCTTCACGAAATCACTCGCGTGACTCCGAAGTAAAATAGTAAGATTAAACGAGTACTTACCAGTTTGAATCTTGATTTCATGAGGAGTTATGTTGGTGATTACGTGCCCGCCACGCCCAACCCTCTCTCATAAAGGATCATATGGTAGTTCTCGAGTCACTGATCTTACTATGTACTTCGGTGTTCTTTATTTGTGATTTCATACCGCTGCTTTGAAGTTTGGTACGCCTGCAGCCTGGCGGGCCTTCTTCACATAATCACCAACGTAACTCCTCATAAAATCAAGATCAAACTTCAAACTGGTATGTTCTCGTTTAATCTTACTATTATTTATCTATATTTCTATGAAAATGTTTCCCAATTGGGCCCTGCACCTCCTAAAGCCAGCCCTGGTGTAGGAGGTAGCACCAATGCAGTCGTCGATGTAGCGGAGGTAGAGTTCGGTGATAGAGCCCTGGTACATCTTGAACAAGGATTGTTCTACGTACCCTACAAAGAGGCAGGCTTAGCTAGGGCCCATGCGCGTACCCATAGCTACGCCTTGTATTTGTATATATCCCAAAGTTACTGACAGGCCTCAAGACTAACATTGCTGAATTACTTTAAAATGCAGCTGATCACTACAACCCTGACGTCAATGAAAATGGAGGTTGTTTTTATAAAGTAAAACTTACATTAATGTGGTTGACAAGTTCCTTTGTAAGCCGAACGGCCAAATTTGGGATGCCTGCCTTTCCTTCCTCCAAAAGTGGCCTAGTTATTAAAATTGTGAAAAAAAGAATACCTTGGTTAAGATTGAAACATTGCGAGTTAATGTCAAAATAACAATCAAAAATTTTCTATGGAAAACAACGTGATGCAAAGTTGGTACAAAGCGAACTTCCAAGGACGGCACCGTGGTGCAGCGATAGAGTTGCTGCCTTGCAGCGCCAGAGACCCGCCGGGTGTCAGGGGTTATGGGGAAAAAAGCAGGAGAATCGGGTTAGAAGAAAGAGATAGATCAGCCACGATTGAATGGCGGAGTAGACTTGATGGGCCGAATGGGCCAATTCTGCTCCTATCACTTATGACCTTATGAGACCCAAATTCGACCATGACTACAGGTTCTTTTCTGTACGGAGTTTGTATATTCTCCCCGTGACCTGCATGGGTTTCCTCCCACACTCCAAAGATGTAGAGGTTTATAGGTTAATTGGCTTGGTATAAATGTAAATTGTCCCTAGTGTGTGCAGGACAGTGTTAATATGCAATGATCGGTGGTCAGTGCTGACACAGTGGGCCGAAGGGCCTTTTTCCTTGCTATATCCCTTACTAAACCAAACTTGGGTGTGAAATTTGCGCATGTTGTCCTGGGACTGCAAGGTGACTATTTGGTGCAAGCTTGATGTGAAGGCCGTTTGCATATGTAACTGGGAAGTGCTAAGCATGTTGGGTGTCTACCCTTTTTCGATCTGCCATCTACACTTCACTTAATGGAAAACAAGTCTTCACCATTTACCCAAATTGTTCGTGGTCTTCAAAAAATGCTTTTTCCTTTGCGATTGCATCCACCAGCGATATATTTTCATTGATGTCATTCTGGCCACGACACTTAACGATCATGTATCCCTTCGTCAGCTCTACTGTCAGGTTCTTCACAATGTCAACTATGTTCGTCTCTGTTCCTTTGTCCACCAGGTCAGGTTTGGTCAAAATACCTTCAAATTTAAAAGAAAACAAAAGGAAAGATGATGGAATTAATTTGCTGCCAGTGGTGGTGGTGCCGGAAATTTTGAAAATTACAAGGAAGATGGTATGGAACTATATTTATCACATGTACCGAGGTACAGTGAAATTCATTTTTGTGTCCAGTTCAGTACAACATAAGCACTTTAATATGATGGCTTGGTGGCACAACGGTAGAGTTGCTGCCTTGCAGCACTAGAGATCTGGATTTGATCGTGACTACGCACGCTGTCGGTATGAAGTTTGTATGTTCTCCCCGTGACCGCGTGGATTTTCTCAGAGACCTTCGGTTTCCTCCCACACCCCAAAGACGTACAGGTTTGTAGGTTAATTGGCTTGGTATAAATGTAAATTGTCCCTAGTATGTGTAGGATAGTGTTAATGTGCAGGGATCGCTGGTCGGTGCGGACTCAGTGTGCCTCAGAGCCTATTTCCATATTGTATCTCTAAACTAAATTAAAAGAGGCAAGGACAACATTGTGGGGATCATTGATGGAGATGCTAGGGATGAACACTGAGAGAAATAGGGAACCATCTTATTTAATGTTGTTCCTTCCAGGCTAGGCCTCTCTCATTGTACTTTCAAGGTCTGTGTTAAACAGTACAGCTTGTTCCATGTGTGGAAAGGAACTGCAGATGCTGGTTTCTATCAGACATAGGCACAAAGTGCTGGAGTAACACAGTGGTAGACAAATTGCTGGAGTAACTCAGCGGGTGAGGCAGCATCTATGGAGCGAAGGAAATGGGCAACGTTTCTGATTGAGACCCTTCTTCAGATTGATGTGAGGGTGGGGGGCGGTGGGCAGAAGAAAGGAAGAGGTGGAGACAGTGGGCTGAGGGAGAGCTGAGAAGAGGAGGGGAAAGTAGGGACTACCTGAAATTAGGGAAGTCAATGTTCATAGCACTGGAGTGCAAACTTCCCAAGCGAAATATGAGGTGCTGCTCCTCCAATTTACAGTAGTCCTCACTCTGGCCATGGAGGAGGCCCAGGACAGAAAGGTCGGATTCGGAATGGGAGGTGTAGTTGAAGTTCTGAGCCACCAGGAGATCAGGTTGGTTATTGCAAACTGAGAGGAGGTGGTGGGCGAAGTTGAAGGAGACGTTTGATGAATACACAAGAGAAAGAAGTAGAAGCCTTTATTTTATTTAATCCTTGAATTATACAACGGCTTATAGCAAGTGCAAGGGATTTTTTTTAAGCAGTGATAGATTCTTCATTAGTATGGGTGTGAGGGATTATGGGGAAAAGGCAAAAGAATGGTGTTAGGAGGGAGAGATAGATCAGCCATGATTGAATGGCAGAGTAGACTTGATGGGCCGAATGGCCTAATGCTGCTCCTATCAGAACAGCATCAAGGGATATGGGGATAAAGCAGGAATGGGGTACTGATTTTGGATGATCAGCCATGATCATATTGAATGCCGGAGCTGGCTTGAAGGGCCGAATGGCCTAATCCAGCACCCATTTTCTATGAGGAGATAGTCTCGACCCGAAACGTCGCCTATCTCCTTCGCTCCTTAGATGCTGCTGCACCCGCTGAGTTTCTCCAGCTTTTTGTGTAACCCATTTTCTATGTATCACTTATGACCGTATAAGTAACATTCCATGGCACTTTAGGCAGAGCACAAGGGAGATGCCGCTGATGCCTACTCAAAATACAAAGCCTACTCCAGGCCATTGTGAGTGTGTTGGGTACCTGGGTGAAGGGGGAGTGGAGTTAGGAAGGGTATGCAATTACCCAAAGTTCTGCCTCCAGAAGGGTCCACTTCCTGGGCCATTTTCAGTGCTTCTGTGGTTGCTATGTCGACGTTACAAGGTACAACGACAAGGTTAATTGTCTCTTGTTTCATAATAAACGATGTAATGAGTCTCTTAATCTGGAATAAAGCGGATCACACAGTTATAGAACCATGAAGAGGTTGACATCTACACATTGTAAAGGCACAATTACTTCAGGCACAAGTGCAATGGACAACAAAACAATTGTCATTTTGCTTTGACAGAGAATTACATTTAACATATTTGCCAAACTCAATGCAGTGGCAGCTTTAATGCTGCTTGATGTATTTATACAGATGTATAAACAGATGTATAGTGCAGCCATGGTGGCGAAACGGTAGAGTTGCTGCCTTACAGCTCTTGCAGCACCGGAGTCCCGGCTTCGATCCAGACTACCAGTGCTGTTTGTACAGAGTTTGTATCTTCTCCCCGTGACCATGTGGGTTTTCGCCAAGATCTTCCTTCTACCCATGATAATTGCTCGTTTCTAAGCTTCCCCAAGCCTAGTTTCAGTAAAAACACTGAATCAAGCACTTCAAACAATTACATTTTATTTTACCAAAAGCGTGTCACAGATCACACACTGTACCCATCCCACCGCGGGTTCGATCCTCGCGTCTGCCTATTGAAGCCCTCTAGGCCTTGCACAGACAGAGGCACTCCAGAAGTTTACGCAGTCCCGAGCGCTCTTCCAGAAGATCGACGATGAGCCTCGTGATCGCGGGCTTTTATATGTCCCGGGACCTCGACGGGCCAAACCACATGGGTGTGGTCTCTCAATAACCCAATCACAGATATCGATTAACCCCATACATAACAGGCATTTCCCTAACCCAATGATACAACAGTTCAATACATTGTATTCACAACGTACTTCGAGAGGAAGTCAACTTGGAAATATTTACCCTGATTTACAGAAAACCCAGACAAGGCTCAACACCTCATCCAATCAACGCTTGGGAAAGTCAGACTCTGCATCATTATTTACAAGGTATATGTCCGGTTTGCAGCTATCCAATCCATTCTATGCATATTGCACCAGATTGATGTGATTCCCCACCATTAATGATAATCAAAGTGGCTCAATCAGCTAACCAGATATTCATAAGTGTGCTTTACATTTCCCATCTATCAGTAACACAAGATGATGGTGTTTCTTCTTCTCTGAATCTTGTAAAGCGTCCCGGGTTTTCATGGGCATAACTTCACAAGTTCTGTCTGAGGAGTCTTCACCTCCCGACTTTTAGTGGGCGCGAATTCCCTCCATCCGTGTTGCTGCCCAGTCTTCCATCACCTTCCAGAGTCAAACCTAAACCCTAGAAAATCCTAAGAAGCTTGGGACAAAGCAGGTTACCATCATGCACTCATGCTTTCCCACACATTCGCTATTTCTATTTCACTTGAACCTATTACTTTTCTATTATCTATTGCTCTATTATCCCAACTGCTAACTGTTCCATAACCTATTCATTATTATTCTAGGATCAACACTAAATAGACTTCTTCATACTCACATGGTGTTATACTATCTACTAGACTGTGGGACCTTATGGGTCCCATCTTCACACGGGAGGGCTGGTCCCCCAACGCAATATTTCACCTTTCCATCAATTCCAATATTGGGAGCCAGTGGGTGGAGGGCTTTCTGGAGTGGTACGTTGTGGGCCGAAAGGACTGATTTACAGAGGGCTAGTATGGACATTGTGGGCCGAATAGATTCTTGGGCTGGCACCTCAGTCACTCAGGCCTTGTGGGCTGGCAGCTCAGACACTCAGTACTTGGTGGGCTGGCAGCTCAGGCATTCAGGCCTGGTGGGCTGGCAGCTCAGTCACGCAAGCCTGGTGGGCTGACAGCTCAGTCAGTCAGGCCAGATGAGAGACTCTGTGATAGAGAAGAAGAGGAGAATCAAGTTTAGACAATTTTCATCTCTTTCTGCAGATCACAGCAATGATGGAGGGAAGTCTATCCTGACCTGGATTTAACAGTGAGGTTTAATACTTGCAGGAGGAATACTTAATGATGGGCCGAAAGGATTCCTCCTGGGCTAGTATAGGCCAGATGGGCCGAAAGGGATCTTTTAAAAAGAAAGAGTGAAATCTCAGTGAAAGGCACTTTTTCTGGACTTTTCCGGGCCAAAATTGGCCTCCCTGTCTAAAACGAGCATTTTCGGCAAAAGAGACTAGTTTCTCGTCTAATTGGGGCTTTGTGGGCCGAAATGAGTGGTTTCAGGCAGGCCAAACAACTCACATCTTTTCATTTCAATTTCAATTTCAAGCACAGGGCAGGCCAAACAGCTCATTTCATTTCCATTTCCATTTTAATTTCAAGCGCAGGGCAGAACAAACAACAATTTTAATTCCATTTCCATATCAATTTCCAGCACAGTGCAGGCCAAACAACTCATTTCATTTCCATTTCCATTTTCATTGTGGTTTCAAGCGCAGGGCAGGCCAAACGGCTAATTGCATTTTCATTTCAATTCCATTTCCATTGTAGTTTCAAGCACAGGGCAGGCCAAACAGCTCTTTGGATTTTCAACTCTTATCCATTTCCATTGCAGTTTCAAGCACAGAGCAGGCCAAGCAGCTCATTGCATTAATTTAATTTGCATTGGAGTTTCAAGTACAGGGCAGGCTCAATAGCTCATTGCATGTTCATTTCATTTCCATCTCCATTGGAAATTTAAGTCCAGGGAAGGCCAAACAGTTCATTGCATTTTCATTTCATTTCAATTTCCATTGCAGTTTCAAGTACAGGGCAGGCTCAACAGCTCATTGCATGTTCATTTCCATTTCCATTGCAGTTACAAGTACAGGGCAGGCTCAACAGCTCATTGCATGTTCATTTCCATTTCCATTGCAGTTTCAAGCACATAGCAGGCCAAACAGCTCATTGCATTTTAATTTTACTTCAGTCACATGAGTGATTCCGTGAAGAAGATCCACCAGGCCGCATGCACACCAGTATGTCAGCCGCATTGACGCACGGAGACTGTGAGGAACAGAGCTCCTCCAGCAGTAAATATTCAGACTCCAAGTAAGTAAAAATTTTCACTGGAGTTCGAGTCCATGCTGGCCGGTACGCTATCTACCGATCGCTAGCATGGAAAAAACAGGGAAGGGAAAGCGGCGAGTCGCAACCAGCCACGGCAGCACAGGCATGGAAGCCCAGCCTCATACCCCTGTACAGTCACTAGCTACAGAGTTAACGACTGCAGACTTAGTGCTACACAGCACAGACCCGTCGCCATTAGGGCGCAAGGCAACTGATAAGTCTGCTAGGCCCACGGAGTCGGGGGATGATTCCTCACCGGGGCTGGATAGAGTGTGTTCACACCTATCCCAAGTAGAGGAGCTGTTGCATACATTCCTCTAGAGAACTTCTCACAAGAGAAGGAGTGTCAGCGCTCAGGGAAAGAGGTGGCAGCAGCAACAGTGCTGCCAGATAACCCTTTTATTTTTGAACGGAGTGCAATGGGCCAGATCAGTCCTGAGCCCGAATCTGACGGTGAAGTTCAGCCAGGAGAAAAAGTGGAGTTACCAGATGTTCCACCACTGGCACTACCATTTGCTGTCCCATCAGGAGCAGGGGAGCCGCTAGGTGAAGAGCAGGCTACCGCAATAAATTACATGGTTTCTCATCAGCTCCAGGAGCTTACTATGGATGAGACAGCCAAAAGACATGAGCCTCCAAGCAACTGTGAGTTGTTAAAAGTTCCAACTGTGAATCCGGTTATATGGGGTCAAATGGGACCCGTCTTGCGAAGTCAAGAGATTAAAAAGCCGAGGATTTTAAAGTTATTGGCTGCTTGCATTACGGTGTTCGCAAGAACAATGGATGGTGGTTATGTGACCAGAACACACCAAGAGGCTCTAGGGTTGCTATGTAATACCCATTTTGAGATAAATTGTCTCAGGAAAAGGGCTATTAGGCCCACCATTAATCCCAGATATGCTGTGCTTTGTAAGCCAGCAAATATCCAACCACCTGATCTGCGGTCAAAGAAATAAATGAAGATGAAAAAACAATGAGCCTGATGAGACCAATGATGCGCGACAGACCGCTGAAGAGAAAGTATCCTTACAGAACCACCTCGGCGTCCGGGGCTACACCAGGGTCAAGTCGGTCCTTAGCGCAGGGGTGCGGAGGTACTGATTTTTTATGAGGATCCAACATGTCTCTAGTAGTTTCAGCACAGTGGTGCTAAAACAACCTTCCATGGTCTTACAGACTGATGTCAGTGCACTTGGGTGGGGTGCCACGGATACAACTTCAAGTTGTGGAGGAAGATGGAGTATGGAAGAAGCTTTGCTTCTGCAGACATGGGGAATAAACCATTTAGAGCTTTTAGGAGCGTTTTATGGGCTCAAGGCTTATTGTTCTAACAAAAGCAGTCTGCATGTTCAGCTCCAAATTGATACCACTTCAGCAGTTGCATATGTTAATCACATGGGTGGTATCAAGTCAGTATCTTGTAACAGACTGGCAAACAAAATCTGGATCTGGTGTATTGATAAACACATTTGGCTCTCAGCTATATATCTGCCAGGGAAATTCAATACTGTGGCAGATACCTGGTCACGAAAGTTCCATGACAACATAGAGTGGATGTTGAATCGGGATGTGTTCAAAGAGATCATTGTCAAATACGGAACGCCAGATGTCGACTTGTTTGCATCCAGACTTAACCACCAGCTTTCCAAATATGTATCATGGGAACCAGATCCTGGGGCAGTAGCGATTGACGCTTTCTCGCTGAATTGAGGTGGTATGTATATATATGCATTTCCACCGTTCTGTCTCATAAATCGTTGTCTGCTTAAAATCAAGCAGGATGATGCTTCAGGGGTACTGGTGTTACCCGACTGGCCTACCCAGCCATGGTACCCTTTTGTCCGACAGCTGATGACACAATCCCTGATGGCTGTTCCCAAACGAAGGGATTTATTGATGCACCCGGTAACTGGCAAATGCCATCCGTTGTATGACCTTATTGATTTGTTAATTTGCAGATTCTAAGAAAGCCATATCTGGGGCATGGATTGTCGGGTCGAACTGTGAACATGCTTACTGCATCTTGGAGATCGAGTACTCAAAAGCAGTATATTTGTTATGTTAAAAAAAAGGTAAGTTTACTGTGTACAAAATAATATTGATTATTGTACAGCACGTATTTCACATGTTCTAGAGTTTCTGTCAACCCTCTACTATGATGAAAGACTAAAGGGCCTGTCCCACTAGTGCGCGATTAGACGCGACAAGCGCGACAAATTCGGACGCGGGGGTCGCGTGGGGGTCAGGCGATCCCGGTGCGAGTGAAGGGCCTGTCCCACTAGCGCGCGATTACACGCGCGACGTCCGAAGGAAGGACGTTATTTTTCATCACGTGACGATGCGCATGAGCATGCGCGTTGCACGACGTCAGGCAGTGACGTCATCACGCAACGCCATGCTGAAGACGCACAACGTCAAAACGTCATCACGTTAATCACGTTCTACACGTGATTCTGCGCGACAGGATTTTGCCGCGCGTAATTTTTTGAGCAGTGTCGGTTTTTGGACACTACGCGCGATGTCGACACCAGCTACACACAACTCGACGAGACTCCGGCGATCGCAGTGGGACAGGGTCACGCGAGGCCGGGCGACTAAAGCGACCACGGTAGGTCGCGCTTGCCGCGTCTAATCGCGCGCTAGTGGGACAGGCCCTTAAGTTATAGTGCAATCAATACAGCAAGAAGTACTTTATCATCATATATAGTGATGAAGTCAGACAAACATCTTTCTCAAGGTCTATTCTGAAGGGGAGATGCCAACAAAATCTAATAGCTGGGGATGATCATCCCTCACCTAAAGTAATGAGGTTCTTGGTTGCACCATATGAAGTAAAGGTATTAACATGATCCATAATGCAAGACGATAAACAAAAGAAAACTGGAGGAATCACGTTCTGCAGTTGGAATATAAGGGGCGCTAATGAACCAATTAAAAGTAAGATCTTTGCCCAATTAAAAGTTTTAAATAGTGACGTAATTTTCTTACAAGAGACGCATCTGAAATATCAAACACAGATAAGATTGAAGGCAAATTGGATAGGGCAAATTCATTTACTTCTAAATCTAGAGGCACGGCCATTATCATTCGTAAAGGTATACCATTTAAATTAAAGAATACCATAGCAGATAAAGAGGGGAGGTACGTCATAGTCATGGGAGAAATTTATTCTACTCCACTTACTTTGCTAAATATTTATGCTCCTAATTTTGACAACCCTCAATTTTTTAGTAAAATTCTGTATACAATTTCAGAACTTAATTAAAAATGTAGTAATAGGGGGAGATTTGAATTGTGTTTTAGATCCATATTTGTATAAATCTGCAAAACAAAAAAGGATTAACATAAAATCTAAAACAAGTGAACTCCTAAATACATACATGAAAAATACCAAATAGACAGATGTATGGAGGATCGCTAACCTAGTAGGTAGAGAATATTCATTTTATTCAACGGTACATAAAACATACTCACGTATTGATTATTTCTTAGTGGACACAAAATTAATTCCATACACACATAATGCTAAATATCACAATAGTATTATTTCTGATCATTCCCCATTAACTATCTCTTTAAAATTCGAAGGAATGCCTGACAAAAAATCGTTTTGGAGGTTTAACCCCCAAATATTAAACAACTCACAAGGTTGTACATGTTTAAAAGAGCAGATGAAATTCTTCTTTGAGACACCAAATGAAACAGCAGATATTTTACCCTCCTTATTATGGGAAACTTTTAAGGCATTTATAAGAGGAACTATAATCTCATATCAAGCTTTCCAAAATAAAAAGAATAATACTGAACAATTACAGCTAGAACAAGAAATTAGACAATTAGATTTAGAAAATGCTAAAGAACCAACTATAGATAAACACAATAAGATAACATTACTAAAATATAAATTAAATAAAATTTTATCGGCCAGAATAATAAGATTATTTCAAATTACAAAACAAGAAAATTTTGAATTTGGTGATAAACCACATAAACTCTTAGCACGCCAACTGAAAAAATGGGAAACAGAAAACACAATTACTAAAATTAAATCAGACAAAGGGGAATTACTAACACTACCTAAAGATATAAATAAAAGATTTGCTCAATATTATCAAAATTTATATACATGGAAAACCTCTGCAAATAATACTCAAATTACAAATTTCTTAGACAATTGTAATCTTCCAAAATTAAATATGGTGGAACAAGAGGGATTAGGAGCTCAGATTACACTTCAGGAAATAGAAGAAACAATAAGTTTGTTGAAGAATGGCAAAACGCCAGGACCAGACGGCTTTAGTAATGAATTCTATAAAAAATTCCACGAGATAATTTCTCCAATATACTTGCAAGAATTATATATATATATATATTTTTTTTTTTAAGAAAATAAATTACCAGAAACACTGAGTCAACTATTACACTTATACCAAAAAAGGATAAAGATCTAGAAGACCCAGGCTCATATAGAGCTATTGCACTCCTAAACACAGATCAAAAAATATTAGCAAAGACCCTAGCGAGAAGATTGAGTAAATATATTAGCAAAGTAATAAACCCGGATCAAACTGGGTTTATACCAAAGAGATACTTATTTAACAATTTGAGACGGCTGTCTAATATAATGTACTCACATAATACTGAAGAAGACCTAGCAATTATCTCATTGGATGCATTTATTTATTCAAAGTATTGCAAAAATTTAACATGGGAGATAACTTTATCTCATGGGTAAAATTATTATATGATAAGCCAATGGCTAGAATACTGACTAATAATATATTATCCCCAGAATTCCAATTGGCAAGTGCGCACTATCACCTCTCCTATTTGCACTAGTGATAGAGCCTTTAGCAGAAAGTATAAGAAATCATCCGAATATTCATGGATATAATACCAAACACCCAAATAATAAAATTTAATTATATGCAGACGACATATTATTATATTACTAATTAGCATACCAAATATACTAAATTTAATAGAGGAATTTGGTTCTTTTTCAGGATATAGATTAAACTGAAACAAAAGTGAAATTATGACGATAAAACCTCAAGAGCCGTTACATCTGTTGAAATTCCCCTTTAGAATTGCAACAGAAAAATCTAAGTATTTGGGCATCCAAATTACTAGGAAATATAAATCATTACTCAACGCAAACTATATGCCTTTAATAACTAAATTAAATGGGTTGATTAAATTCTGCAAAACACTGCCTATGTCCTTAATAGGCAGAATAACCGCGATAAAAATGATCTAACCACAAATACTGTACCTATTTCAATCAATACCAATATACTTACCTAAAAAATTCTTTAAAAAATTAGATTCTGATATTATAAACTTCATATAGGATTATAAATCACATAGAATTAAGAAAAAACACGTGTAAATCTAAAGAATCGGGGGGCTGATACTCCCTAACTTATTGTATTACTATTGGGCAGCGAATATTAAAAATATAATCTACTGGTTGGACAGTTCTGCCCAACAGGTAGATTGGATAAGAATGGAGAAAGAGGATTGGTCCCCTTATAATATAGGAGCGATCCTTCGTTCCCCGATGAAACTGAACAATATAATATATAAGAAGAATCCAATTATTCACAGTATAATACGAATTTGGAATCAAATAAAATTATCTTTAAAATTGAGAAAATTATCGCTTCTTTCTCCAATAACTAATAATCCCTCATTCAAACCATCCATTATTGATAAAACGTTTATCCATTGCAAAAGATTAGGAATTAAAACAATGGGAGATATGTATGATATGGGAAAACCTATATCATTCCAACAATTACAACTAAAATATAATTTGAAAAATAATCAATATTTCAAATATCTTCAAATTCAAGATTATTTGAAGAAATATATACAAGGATATCAAACCCTAACCCCAGATTTATTGGAGGAAGGAATGAATAGAAAGGCAGAATCAAGCAATTTAATATCTTACTTATATAATATAATTTTAAATATAGAAACGCCAACGACAGAGACAATTAGAAGGGACTGGGAATAAGAGTTATTGATAAAAATTCCTAACGATAGATGGGAAAAAAATTATTATATGTAAATAAATGTTCAATTAATGTAAGACATAACCTAATTCAATTTAAAATTTTACATAGATTATATTATTCTAAAACTGGACTGAATAAAATATTCCCAAATTTTTCCCCCATCTGTGACAAATGTCTTACTCAAAATGCCACTATAGCACATTCCTTTGTCTCGTGTATAAAACTGTATAAATTTTGGAATGAAATTTTTGGAATTTTTACAAAACTATTTAACACAAAATTGAACCCCAATACAGAACTGATTATCTTTGGATCAATGGAAGAGGGAAGTAAACTAACTATATTCCAAGATGTTTTTCTTAATTATGGTCTAATAACAGCAAAAAAACTTGTACTCAAATTTTGGAAAAACGCAATCACGCCAACATTCAAAATGTGGATTTCAAATATGTCTGAAATGCTTCATCTTGAAGAAATTAGATTTCTACTAGGCAAAGTAGACCAATTCTCAAAGACTTTGTCTCCTTTTATCAAGTTTTTGCAAGCATGTTGTGCAACATAACATAACCTCAGAAATTAAATGGTTTAGAACAGGGTGACGGATGGGCAAAAATACAAAATAGGTAGATCTCTCCTAATCTCTCTTCTTTACTTTCTCCTTCTATTTCAATCTTGTCAGCTTCTCTTCTATGTCCTTTATTTCTTTTGCTATCTGTTTCTACTCGCTTGTCTATTTATTCCGACACTCTTTATTTTTTCTTCCACTGTTCTTTTATTATTAAATCAAAAGTATGAAGTTGTACAAGAATGGAAATATGTATGTATGTATTAGGTACTCAAGTACCACACTATTGTACTTCTAACAAAAATAAACAAACAAAAAAAAAGTCAGACAAACATTCGATTGGATCTCACCCTCTCGTTGTTCGATTAATGAAAGGAATTTTCAATTCCAGACCTCCCAAACCTAGATATATGGCTATTTGGGATGTGAGTATGGTCCTCAGAATACTATGCGAGTGGTTTCCTATCTCATCTTTGTCTTTGACCAAAATCACCACGAAGGTGGCCATGCTTATGGCGTTGGTTTCAGCACAAAGGGTACAGACGTTACAAAAATTACATTTAGATAGAATGGAAACTGCTGCAGACAATGTTACGTTTTACATTTATGACTTCCTCAAACAAAGCAGGCCAGATGTTACAGGGTTTAAAATAGTATTTTCAGCATATCCCACGGATCCATCCTTATGCGTAAAAACACATCTGATGCAATACATTGCAGCTTTATTAATATCAAATATTATTAGCTTTGGGTCAGGATTTAATGTAATCTTAAGAACTATAGAAATAATTTTAAAAATCTCAGTCCAATAACTATTAAGTTTTGTACATATTACAAAACTATGAGTTAAATCAGCTTCTATGTGCTGACATTTATCACACAATGGTGATATATTAGGAAAGATTCTATTTAATTTATTTTTTGAATAATGTAATCTATGTAATACTTTCAATTGTATCAAAGTATGTCTGGCATTTAACGAACATCGATGTATACGTTGTAAACTTTCTTCCCAAATGTCTTTTAATATCGGTAAACCAGTTTCATTTTTCCATATTTGTCGGAATGATTCTGTTGTTGGTATTTCCCTGTCCAAAAGGATGTTATATATATATATGCTATTAATTTCCCTGTGTTTGGGTGCTTATTAAGCACTTCATCCAGTAAATCCTGGTTCTCTATTTCTATAATCTTGCGTATTGGATTTAACATAATCTCTGATTTGTAAATATCTAAGTAAGTTATTTGCATGCAATCCATAAATATCTTTCAACTCTTGAAATGAGAGAAATTTCCCATTCCTGTAAAGGTGTTCTATCCTTATAATTCCTAAATTTTTCCAATGTCTAAACCCCCCATCCAATAACGAGGGCTTAAACAGAGGTTTATTCATAATTGGTAAGCAAAGTGACATGGCTTCTAAATGTAAAGTCTTAACTATTTGTTTCCAAATACGTATATTGCTTAAAATTATAGGATTTTCCGTATAATTTTTTTTGTACCACTCTTGGGGCAAGGAGTATTGTACTTATATCAAAGGGTAAACAATCTTCCTTTTCTATTCTTAACCAAGCTGGTTCCTGTTCCATATTTACCAACCAAAAATTCATATTCTTAATCTGAACTGCCCAGAAATAATATAAAAAATAAGGTAGTGCTAGTCCACCATTTATCTTAGATTTACATAAGTGTCTTTTACTTATTCTGTGATTTTTATAGTCCCAAATAAAGCTATTAACAATGAAATCAATTTAAAAAAAAAGTTTTAGGAAGAAATAGCGGGATAGCTTGAAATAAATATAGTAGTTGTGGTAAAAAAAATCGTTTTAATGGCATTTATTCTGCCAATCATTGATATTGGTAATGTTTTCCAATATAAGATATTATTTTTTAGTTTATTTAATAATTGGGGGAAATTTGATTTAAATAGAGAATTATAAGATTTGGATACATTAATTCCAAGATATTTAATTTGATCATTAACTATTTTAAATGGAATTTTTTGTAATTTATTCAACTTTATTCCTGTTATAGGCATAATTTCACTTTTATTCCAATTAATTCTATATCCTGAGAACATACTAAATTCAGTTATAACATTAAGTAACTTAGGGATACTTATCTCTGGTTTTGTTATGTATATTAAGACATCATCTGCATATAAAGAAATTTTATTCATTGTGGTATTGGTATTATATCCATAAATTTCTGGTTCCGATCTAATCCTTTCGGCTAATAATTCTATTGCAAGTGCGAATAATAAAGGTGATAACGGACAACCTTGTCTACAACCCCTAGAAAGATTAAAGTTTGCTGATAACATTTGATTTGTTAGGATTCTTGCTGTTGGGCCAGAATATAAAATTCTAACCCATTTGCAAAATCCTTCCCCCAGTTGAAATTTCTGCATTATCTTAAATAGGTAAGGCCATTCAACCTGGTCAAATGCTTTTTCTGCGTCCAGGGATATAACAGCTAATTCAATATCATTAATTCTTTTTGAATATATGATATTAAATAGACATCTCAAATTATAAGTGGAATATCGTTTAGGGATAAAGCCTGTTTGATCATGATGTATTAATTTATTGATCACTAAGCTTAACCTTTGAGATAAAATTTTAGTTAATATTTTTTGATCCGTATTTAGAAGAGCAATTGCTCTATATGATCCTAGGTCTTCTAGATCTTTATCTACTTTAGGAATGAGTGTAATTGTAGATTCTTTTAGGGTTTCTGGTAGCTGTTCTTGCTCATAGGCATCTTTATACATTGTTTGTAGACGTGGGGAAATCAAATCATGAAACTTCTTATAAAATTCAACACCTAAACCGTCGGGGCCAGCAACCTTACCATTCTTCAATGATCTGATTGATTCCTCAATAACTTTTGCTGATATTTCAGCGTCTCACAAGTCTCTACCTTCCTGATCTAATCCATTAATATGACATTCATGTAGGAATGCTTCCATTCCATCAGATTGATCCGTCAATTTGGATGTGTAAAGTTTTTGATAATATTGCTGGAATCTATCATTAATATCTTTTGGTAAAGTTAGTATTTCTCCTTGTTCAGATCTAACTTTATATATCATTTTTTTCATCATCTGATTTTCTAAGTTGACGAGCAAACAGTTTATGTGGTTTATCCCCAAATTCAAAATGTACTTGTTTAGTCCGTTGAAAAAGTTTAATAACATACTTTGATTGTATCTCATTTAACTTATATTTTAATGTTGCAATTTTGTTATATATCACCCTAGATGGAGATATAGCATTTTCCATGTCTAATTGCTTAATTTCATTTTCCAAATTCTGTTGAATCTTTCGATTTTCCTTATTAAGATGTGCCTGCGCAAATATTATAGCACCACGTATAAAAGCTTTAAATGTGTCCCATAGAAGAGACGAAGAAATTCCAGGTTTATCATTAGTCTCGAAGAATAGTTCAATCTGTTTAACCAGATAATCATAACAAGCCTTATCACTTAATATTTGAGGATTGAGTCTCCATTGCGAATATCTATTAGTTATACCCTTTAAATTAATCTTGAATGTTAATGGGGCATGATCCGAAATAATAATATTATGATATTTTGAGTCGTACGTGAATGGAATTAGCTTTGAATCTATTAAAAAATAATCTCTCCTAGAATAAGTTCCGAATACCGGAGAATAGAATGAGTATTCCCGACCAGTGGGATTATCATTTCTCCAAACATCCTTGACATTAGCTGAACTAATAAACTAATTTATGAATTCACTTGATTTAGATATGGTCTTCCTTTTAGTTGATGATCTATCTAAATAGTTATCCAAAGTACAATTTAAGTCACCCCCGATTATTAAATTATGTTGTAACTATAGGAATAGTATTAAATATTTTCTTAAAAAATAACGGATTATCAAAATTAGGTCCATATATATTCATAAGTACATCTTTCTTCGAGTATAATTCACCGGTAACTATTATGTATCTACCTTCAGGATCTTCTATGATTGAGCTATGTTTAAATTGAATACCCTTACGAATAAGTATAGCAACTCCTCTAGGTTTATGAGTAAATGAAGAATGGTACACTCTAGAAATCCAATTTGCTGTAAGTCTATATTGTAGCAATGTTACAAAATTTTGAGATTTAAAAAATCAAGTCTGCAATTTATCCTATCAGATAAAGCATAATAAGAAGTTTAATTTGACACCTAATTTACTTTCATATCTTCAGTATTAAGAAAGTTATGGCCATTTCCATACTCGGAAATTAGCATCTTGCTCCCCATTGCCTTTCAATTGACTTAACTCAAAAGCTGTGATCTGGAAAAGTTAAAAGCCCATAACTTTCTTAAAAAAATAAGAGAACTCAATGACATTTTCAGTTATTATAGATTGAAGCATTCTGAAACAAATATTAAACAATCTTACTTGGATTACCTGAAATTAAAGCATATAATTAGTTGGTTATCTAATTGTAGCTAATTACAAAATTCAATGAGTAGATCTAAACATCTATCCATTTCTTAAGAAAAGATAATTTTTTTTTAAATTGCCTAAGTGTCCAAATAACATTCACACAATAATCCACAATATAACATCATTTTAAAATCTAATTTTCATGAATTTCTGGGCCAAATGGAAGGAATTTAGTGTTTGATTCCTGTAAATTAATGGCCATTTAAATCAACTAGCGAGTGGGTTTTAGTGGAATGTGGTGGATTGGAACGTTGCGGTTAGCGGTGAAGTCGGGAGGAAAAATATTGTTTCTTCATACATTTTTTTGGACCCCATTTCGCAACATAAAAATATTATTAAAGCCTCCCGAAAAACCAACTTTTAATATAAAAATAAACTATTTACCTTTTTTTTTCCCCTACGGAAAATCCTTCCGGTTGTCAGCGCTCACGGCTTTTGAAGGTGATTTTTAAATTACTCTAGTTAATAAATAATTTAGAGTAATTTAAAAATACCTTCATTGATGAAAAGTTGGAGCGATTTTTCTTCCGCAACTAAATCGCCCGACATGGATCGATTTGCCCCGTCTGTTGAAAAACGGCACTTTAAGCCCGCCCCCCTCTGAAAGGCGCCAAAATCGCGCGCACGGGGAGCGGCAGAACTGCAGCGCCGCTAAAGGTAAGTTTTGCAACATACCTATATATTGTGCGTCCTTTTTTAGGTGAGTCTCTTGAAGATAAATTATGTCTGATTTAATTCTTTTTAACTGAGCCAAAACCTTACCTCTTTTAATTGGTTTGTTAATTCCCTTTACGTAGAAACATAGAAACATAGAAATTAGGTGCAGGAGTAGGCCATTCGGCCCTTCGAGCCTGCACCGCCATTCAATATGATCATGGCTGATCATCCAACTCAGTATCCCGTACCTGTAGTTTACATTCCAACTACAGAAGGTGATTCCATCAACCCCATTTTTCCTGTTAATGTCTTGCATTTAAGTATTAAGGAGGATTATAATGAAGTAGATGCCTCAGCATATTCATCCCAATTTCATACCCTAGTTTATGATCAACAAATGTTAATACTAATAACTTTATCTTACATACGTATCTCTTCGAGTCTACTGTATAATACCATTCATAAGTAAAGTAATAATACAGTGTATAACATATAAAAAAACAAAATAAAGATAGAAATAAAAAAAGTTAATGTTAATAGAAAAGTGCAGGGAAAAAAAAGTGACTACTACTAAGTTAAGTGCGGTTAGTGTAAGCCACACTAGCGTGGCTGTTAATCTACGGACTTCCGTTAGTAAAAAAAAAAGATGTTTATAATTCCAGCTCCGTAAATGCCTTAAGGGCAATATATTTAAGGGCGGGGTGTTAAATTTCTGTGCTTATTAATGCTTTATTATTTTTTAACTACTATCGATTTAAACTATTTAAGGAGGAATAACATACATTTATAAGTAATGATTAATACTAAACTATTTCTATTGTATATTAGTTTATTATTAATAATCATTAAACTCTCCATGTTCATAATTTTAAAAGTTCATCATTCTTCCTCCTTCTCTCTGGGTAAACGGTAACATCAGGTAAGTGTTGAATATAATTCAAGTTTGTTATTCTTCATCCTCATCTTCTTCTTCGCCCGGCATTTCCACTACTTCTTCTTCCTCTTCCAGCTTCTTCTCGATATTTCAAGCGAACTCAAGTGCTTCAGTATGCTTGATAAAATGATGCTCTTTATTATTAGCTTACTCGTACTGTGGCAGGATACATCAGGCCATATTTCAGACCACTTATATTCTTGAGGATGTTTCTTGTTTCAGTAAATAAAGCTCTTCTCTTGGCCACTTCCGCAGGATAATCTCTGAATATGCTGATCTTGTCGCCGTCATAAAACAGATTCTTCTTACGAATTATTATCTTCATCATATCTTCCAAAACATGATCATAAATCACCTTCACAATCAGTTGTCTTGGGGGTGAGCCCGTCTTTAAGCGTCGTCTCAGTGCCCTGTGCACTCGGCCAAGCAGGGGTACTTGCTCCAGATTCAAAACATTTTTCAGAAGATTTGCAGCAAATTCTCTGGTGTCTTGTCCTCCCTCCTTGCCTTCACGCATTCCAACGATACGCAAGTTCTGGCGCCTTTGCCTTCCCTCCAAGTCAATACATTTCTCAGTTATTTTATTCAATAAATCTGTTAAACGCTTGTTCTCGGAGAGAAGTTTCTCATTCGCCTTAGTACTTGAGTCAGCAATACTGGTCAATTCCTTTATTGCTTAGTGTTGTTGATCAAGTGATCTTATAATAGGTTCCAACTTGAAATCAACCGCAGAATCCATCCCACCAACTTTGAGATTTACTTCATCCATCTGTTGTTTCAGATCAGCATCCGCTTTTATCTTCCATTCATCCATTATAGTTTTTACTGTGGTTATTACTTCTTTTTTCAGTTCATCTTTAACTTGTTCTTTAAACAATTCAATATCAGCTCTAAGTAACTTTAAATCTTCTTTATATTCCTTTTTCATTTTTTTCAGCTCACCCATAATAGTAGTTTTCAGATCTTCCATTTCAGATTTCTTCCTTGGAATATCCTCCAGAGAGCCAGTCAAACTTGAGGCACAGGCTTCAGCTGGGCCTACTTTTTTCGGCACTATTTTTTTCGGTTTGGGGGGGGTTCTTTGAATCGACATTACCGTCGGTAAAGTTGCGCGCCTGATGACGTCATGCACCTTATCAAGCTGCCGGTGCCATTCACAGACGTTCCTCTCTGGTAGGTGGCTTTAGATCACCCCGTTTTCTCCCGTTTTTTATGCAATTTTTATGGAGCTGGATGGCGCCTGTTCCACCTACTCCATAGAGCCACCGGAAGTCTTGGCTGAAACAAGTCTTGATTGATGCAGGTATTAACACTGATGTGTTTACATCTCATTCCACTAGGGCAGCAGCTGTGTCAGCGGCCAAAGCGAGGGACGTGCCCGTTGACCATATTTTGGTGGCCGACGGATGGGCAAATGAGCTGATGTTTCAGAATTTCTATAATCGGCCGATTGTCGATCCTGGGTTGTTTGCCAATGCCATTTTAAGTTCTGTTTAAGTGCCCATGGGATTAAGCGGTACTGTTGTTTGTTTATATTTTTTAATAAACTTTATTACTGCATTAAATACAATGTTACTACTAATGCATTAATTTCTCATTCGAGTCAATCAATGCAGTGGGATGCCGAGATCTGTCATCTGCGGCATGAAATCACAAAGCTTTGAACTCTTCACGGAATCACTCACATGACTCCGAAGTAAAATAGTAAGATTAAACGAGAACTTACCAGTTTGAAGTTTGATCTTGATTTTATAACATATAACATATAACAATTACAGCACGGAAACAGGCCATCTCGGCCCTTCAAGTCCGTGCCGAACAACTTTTTTCCCTTAGTCCCACCTGCCTGCACTCATACCATAACCCTCCATACCCTTCTCATCCATATGCCTATCCAATTTATTTTTAAATGATACCAACGAACCTGCCGCCACCACTTCCACTGGAAGCTCATTCCACACCGCTACCACTCTCTGAGTAAAGAAGTTCCCCCTCATGTTACCCCTAAACCTCTGTCCCTTAATTCTAAAGTCATGTCCTCTTGTTTGAATCTTCCCTATTCTCAAAGGGAAAAGCTTGTCCACATTAACTCTGTCTATCCCTCTCATCATTTTAAAGGCCTCTATCAAGTCACCCCTTAACCTTCTGCGCTCCAGAGAATAAAGACCTAACTTATTCAACCTATCTCTGTAACTTAGCTGTTGAAACCCAGGCAACATTCTAGTAAATCTCCTCTGTACCCTCTCTATTTTGTTGACATCCTTCCTATAATTGGGCGACCAAAATTGTACACCATACTCCAGATTTGGTCTCACCAACGTCTTGTACAATTTTAACATTACATCCCAGCTTCTATACTCAATGCTCTGATTTATAAAGGCTAGCATACCAAAAGCTTTCTTTACCACCCTATCTATATGAGATTCTACCTTCAAGGAACTATGCACGGTTATTCCCAGATCCCTCTGTTCAACTGTATTCTTCAATTCCCTACCGTTTACCATGTACGTCCTATTTTGATTTGTCCTGCCAAGGTGTAGCACCTCACATTTATCAGCATTAAACTCCATCTGCCATCTTTCAGCCCATTTTTCCAACTGGCCTAAATCACTCTGTAGACTTTGGAAATCCTTTTCATTATCCACAACACCCCCTATCTTAGTATCATCTGCATACTTACTAATCCAATTTACCACCCCTTCATCCAGATCATTGATGTACATGACAAACAACAAAGGACCCAACACAGATCCCTGAGGCACCCCACTAGTCACCTGCCTCCAACCCGACAAACAGCCATCCACCATTACCCTCTGGCTTCTCCCATTCAGCCACTGTTGAATCCATCTTGCTATTCCTGCATTTATACCCAACAGTTGAACCTTCTTAACCAACCTTCCATGAGGAACCTTGTCAAAGGCCTTACTGAAGTCCATATAGACAACATCCACTGCTTTACCCTCGTCAATTTCCCTAGTAACCTCTTCAAAAAATTCAAGAAGATTAGTCAAACATGACCTTCCAGGCATAAATCCATGTTGACTGTTCCTAATTAGACCCTCTTTATCCAGATACTTATATATATTATCTCTAAGTATCTTTTCCATTAATTTGCCCACCACTGAAGTCAAACTAACCGGTCTATAATTGCTAGGTTTACTTTTAGAACCCTTTTTAAACAATGGAACAACATGCGCAGTACGCCAATCCTCGGGGACTATTCCAGTTTCTAATGACATTTGAAATATTTCTGTCATAGCCCCGGCTATTTCTACACTAACTTCCCTCAATGTCCTAGGGAATATCCTGTCAGGACCTGGAGACTTATCCACTTTTATATTTTTCAAAAGTGCCAGTACTTCTTTTACTTTGAAACTCATAGTATCCATAGCTACTCTACTAGTTTCCCTTACCTCACATAATTCAATATCCTTCTCCTTGGTGAATACCGAAGAAAAGAAATTGTTCAATATCTCCCCCATCTCTTTTGGCTCTGCAGATAGCTGTCCACTCGGTCTCTCCAATGGACCAATTTTATCCCTTGTTATCCTTTTGCTATTAACATAGCTGTAGAAACCCTTTGGATTATGAGGAGTTACGTTGGTAATTACATGCCCGCCACGTCCAACCCTCTCTCATAAAAGATCATATGGTAGTTCTCGAGTCACTTATCTTACTATGTCACTTCGGTGTTGTTATTTGTGATTAAATACCGCTGCTTTGAAGATTGGTGCGCATGCGGCTTGGCGGGTCGTCTTCACGTAATCAACAACGTAACTTCTCATAAAATTAAGATCAAACTTCAAACTGATAAGTTCTCACTTAATCTTACTATTTTATTTCCATTGCAGTTTCAAGTACAGGGCAGGCTCAACAGCTCATTGCATGTTCATTTCATTTCCATCTCCATTGCAACTTTAAGTCTAGGGCAGGCCAAGTAGATTATTACATTTTCATTTCATTTCCATTTTCATTGCAGTTTCAAACACAGGGCAGGCCAAACAGCTCATTGCATTTCATTTCATTTCCATTTCCATTGCAGTTTCATGCACATGTCAGGCCAAACAGCTAATTGCATTTTCATTTCATTTCCATTCCATTGCAGATTCAAGCACAGGGCGGGCCAAACAGCTCATTGCATTTTCATTTCATTTCAATTGCCGTTTCAAGCACAGGGTAGGCCAAACAGGCACATTGAATTTTCATTTAATTCCCATTTCCATTGCTGTTTCAAGTACAGGGCAGGCCAAACAGCGCATTGCATTTTCATTTCATTTCCATTTCCATTGCAGTTTCATGCACTGGTAGACCATACCGCTCATTGCATTTCCATTTCCATTGCAGTTTCAAGCACACCGCAGGCCAAACAGCTCATTGCATTTTCATTTCATTTCCATTTCCATTGCAGTTTCAAACACAGGGCAGGCCAAACAACTCATTGAATTTTCATTTAGGGCTAACAAATCATTCATTGCAAGTACATTGCAGACTCACAGTTCAGTTGATTCACAGCTTAGAATCACACTTGTGGCCTCTCCTTCGCAATCTCCCAGAGTGACTGACCCACATCCAGGCATCCGGGGTTTTATAGTCTGCCCCCAACCCCCCCCCCCCCCCCCCCCCCCGGAAGAGGCGTTACCTTCAACGTGGTGATTGACTGGAGATGGGATCAATCAGCTGATCTCAAGATTTTTTAAACATTCATAACTTTTTCATATTTCATCGATCGGAAAAATCCCTGGGGCTGCTCAACGGAGGAGGACTGTGCATAAGATGGGCAAAAATCATAGCGATATAGGATAGCGTTTTTACTATAATCTATATACAGCGCAGACACAAAGTAGTCAAGATGAGACTTTTAGTTATAGATATCTGGTGACAGATAATCATATACATTTCAGCTGTGTTTGGTCCAGATCTCCCTACAGGCGTGACTTTAATTTGAAGCAAACCATCATAAATGTTCCAATTTAACCAAATTCAGTCTCAGCCTTCAATTTACTATTTCAAATTTCAATGCCCATTTCATCTTTCTCATTCCACAGCATTGAAGCCAATAATACAATTCCATTCCAATTCCTGTAGAATTCCCAGCTGTTCAAATTTAAACATTCAATTTCCTTTACTATTAATTTTATGCTAAGTCCCGGGCAGATGGGGCTCATCAGTCTGGGAAGGCGGTCCATCTAGGAGAGGGAAAACTCTGATTTAAAACCTCCACTTCCTTGTGGCCATATCTAGTCATGGAAAAGGCTCCAGGGGTAAACCTCAAGACATTCCGGAGTCAGAGCCCCTAAGGTAGGTATGTTGCAAAACTTACCTTTAGCGGCGCTGCACTTCTGCCGCTCCCCGTGTGCGCGACTTTGGCGCCTTTCAGAGGGGGGCGGGCGTAAAGTGCCGTTTTTCCACAGACCTGGATAATCGATGAATGTCGGGCGATTTCGTTGCGGAAGAAAAATCGCTCCGACATTTCATCAATGAAGGTATTTTTAAATTACTCTAAATTATTTGTTAACTAGAGTAATTTAAAAATCACCTTCAAAAGCCGTGAGCACTGACAACCGGAAGGATTTTCCGTAGGGGAGATAAAAAGGTAAATAGTTTATTTTTATATTAAAAATTGGTTTTTCGGGAGGCTTTAATAATATTTTTATGTTGCGAAATGGGGTCCCAAAAAATGTATGAACAAACAGTATTTTTCCTCCCGACTTCACCGCTAACCGCAACGTTCCAATCCACCGCATTCCAGTAAAACCCACTCGCTAGTTGATTTAAATGGCCATTAATTTACAGGCATAAAACACTAAATTCCTTCCACTTGGCCCAGAAATTCATGAAAATGAGATTTAAAAATTATGTTATATTGTGGATCATTGTGTGAATGTTATTTGGACACTTAGGCAATTTTAAAAAAGTTTATCTTTTCTTAAGAAATTGATAGATGTTTAGATCTACTCATTGAATTTTGTAATTAGCTACAATTAGATAATTAACTAATTATATGCTTTAATTTCAGGTAATCCAAGTAAGATAGTTTAATATTTGTTTCAGAATGCTTCAATCTATAATAACTGAAAATTTCATTGTGTTCTCTTAATTTTTAAGAAAGTTATGGGCTTTCAACTTTTCCAGATCACAGCTTTTGAGAAGTCAATTTAAAGGCAATGGGGAGCAAGATGCTAATTTCCGAGTATGAAAATGGCCATAACTTTCTTAATACTGAAGATATGAAAGTAAATTAGGTGTCAAATTAAACTTCTTTTTATGCTTTATCTGATGGGATAAATTGCAGACTTGATTTTTTAAATCTCAAAATTTTGTAACATTGCCACCTAAGGCAGTTCGTCGTTGTTTACAACCTCACTCTGGCAGCTCCTGAGACGGCGCTGGTGCCAAACTATAACAGCCCCGCTGTTCCTTTGGATCGATCAGCGACGTGGAGAGTGGGGACATGCTGCATGGGCAACAGCCTGTCCTCCATATGACATCGCCCAGTCTTGCATCCGACCACACATCACCTGCAAACTAGGCCCCGAAGGGGACCTACTAAGTCCATTCAAAAATGCCAAATCCAAGGACAATTTCTTTCCAACTTGATGATATAAGCCTCTTTACCATCACGGGTTAAACAATTCAAATCCATCTGGCAAATACACATCGGCTCTGCTATTCCCAATACAATTCCAGTTTCCCCCTACAGTTAACCAAGCCTGTCCTCTATTTTCTCTTATTTATGTATGCATTCCTCACTATGGTAACTAGTTAACTATGCTGATTCTCCACTATGTTGGTTCTTTACTAGCTCTTACTCTGTGGGCTTCGTTCTCTGTCTAGGGTTTTCTCGCTTTATTCCATTGGCTTCGTTCGTGGTCTAGGGGTTCTTGCTTTTACATTTCTCAACTGCTAATAATTTCTTAATCTGGTCTCTCAAACTGTTGCTCACAGTTCCTCTTTTGACCATGTCCAATTATATTCCAATTCCAATTTCAATTCCCATTTTAATTTTCAAGTTTAATTCCAATTTTAATCCTGATTTTAATTCCAACTCTCATATTCCCAAAGTAATTCCATGTTACCAGATCTTCCCAAGTTCCATCCTTCTTGATGCCCTTTGAACAATCCTTTCCATCTTTGTCCGCCTTTCTGTGGACGTGATAATAACAATGCCAGTTAATAATCAAACTCCAATTAGTCCTAAGTCAGATTCCACAAATCTATTCCAAATCTTGAAAATTTTAAAGTCCGTCCAATTCATCACCGTTCAATTTCGAGACTGAATTCAAAATGTATACATTTTATTTCTAAAACCCATAATTTTGATGCAATTCAGGTATTCTACTCCAAACCACAGAGAAAGATTTTATTTGAAATCAGTCCTTTAGAGTGTGGTTTGTCTCAGAAGTCATTATAAGTAGTTAGTGTTGTTTTTTTCAAAGATGATTAAAGTGTCCTTTATTCTCCTCCTTTTATTCCTCCAGTACCTAGGTGATATTAAAGTTGGGCACGAGGGTAGGTCCTTTTCTTCCTCCTTTGTGATGATGGTGTCGGTTACTAGCGAGTGGAGATACTGAGGAGCATGTCGCTCTGCCTGCAGGCCTTCCCAAATGTCTTAAAGGGGCAGGACAGTATCAATTCTTCCTGCTGGTCACCATTTTCTGGGGAGCTGCATTACCTTTCGCTGTCTTCTTCCCGTTCTTAGGGGTCTGTGCATTCTTTTACCTCACTCCCCAGATAGTCTCCTGTTGACATACTGTCCTGCAAGCACAAAACTCAGCTATACATTAATTCAATATTCTCTTTTCCCCACTCCCATTCCTCCTGCACGGTAAGTTTGTTTCTTCTCTCCCTGGTGCCATTTCCATTCCTCAGTTGTTATCTCTTCCCACGCTAGCTACTATGTTTCCCTGTCGTACTTCTTCCTTTAGCGAGGGTTCTCTGAGAGTCAGATTCGATGTATCTTTTCCTGTTTGGAAGGGGTGATGTTCCTGTTTAATGTACAGTACAGTTTCTGGGGCCAGGTGAGGACACCCTTTTAATTTTATCAGATGGTATTGCTGCTACCTGCTAGGTCAGGGCTACCGAAATGGGTTGGACTGTTGCAATGTCCGTACCCTCTGATCCCCTGCCAGCGTCCCCATTCTCTACCTTCAGGGTTAAAGGGGTTTCAGTGCCCTCTTGGAATCCCTCGGTTTCCGTGACCCCGTGGCCTCCTTCTCTGCCCCCTTCCTTCCTGATGATACTCTCGCATGGGACGTGACTGACTCCAGTGCCCTAGTCCCCCACAACTAAAACACTGATCAGGCCGAATTGCTCTACAACTTCGCCAGCCTAACCTAGGGAATGTTGGTTCTGTAAATGAGAGGTCTATCCAGGCTTTGAGGTCTTCTTCCTCCTTATCCTCATTGGTTCTTATCTCTTTTATTCGGACCTCTAATCTTCGTGCACCTTCCCTTTAAGAGCCGTTTCAGCCGTCTCCTTTTTGAAAGATGGCACCCTCTCCTGCTCTTGCTCCTGCTCCTGGCTTATTAATTCTCCTTGTCCCCCCTCTGAAATGTCTTGAGAAGGATCAGTTCTATTGTCTTCTCCTATTCCCAATTTACAAGCCGCCATTCTTAGGGTGGACAGTAAAACAATTTATTTATTTTTCTTTTAGTGAAGAATACCTTCCACATCTGAATTAACTCGTTTGCTTCTTTACTATTCCCATAATTTTTACCGATTGTCTCTATATAGCTTATCATGATTAAAGACTTTATTCCCATCAACAGCCAAAGTTGGTCTTTGAAAACTGCATTTAATTTCCCTGATAATCCCATCAGTCTATCTACGCCTCATTTGGAAGCTCGCCGCAAATTATCCTTAACCGGTTTTCCAATCTGTTTGATCGCTCCTTCTCAGAGGCATTCCCCATATCGGAACAATGGATAAAACACAAATTGCAAAATAAGTTCCAGACTCTAACACCTCTTTCTCTCACTACTCCTCCCAGACTCCAGGGTCAATGGAATCTCTCCAGCAATCGCCTCCTTTCAACTATCTCCGAATCACTCCTGTTTAATTATTCAAACCACTCGATCCTATTCAGTCTCTCCCAACTCTCTTATCGGTTAAATCACAATCGCTGCATTCAATTCCAAACAACTCCCACTCGCAGTCTCTCACACAGCAGTCTCTCTCTCGCTTAATTAACTTTAAGTTGGCACAAACAAACAAACCCAAACTACGCTAACAAGACTATAATTAAGAATGAAAATATTCCCCCAATTATCAATAACCTAAGACACACCCCAATATAAATTATAAGCAGCCAGTAAACCCCACTCTAATTAATCCTCCTCATGCCGCAATCAATCAGCAGAATGACTCCTTCCCCGGTGCAGCGATCGAAGGAGTACAACCCATGAAACCACCGCATTTCAGCTTATTACAAAATCTTAAAAAATACGAATATCTAAATTAAACACTATGGATATCTAACTTAATCACACTCTTGCTTCAAATCTGTAAACACTCGCACAAGCAGCAATACAAATGACCATCCACGGACTTAACACGATCGAAATCTTAACTTTTAAATACTCCAAATTTATTTACAAAATCCGGATCCTATAGCAATACGGAAAGCTATTTTTTACAATTTACAAAATGATTTAAAGCACTAGCACACAAACACTCAATCTCGACTCCGCGTCACGCTGGTGTCACGCAATGAACCTCTCCCTCTGATACCGAAGATTTTCCCCTTCCTAGTTTATTCTTTGCTGAGGGGTACTATTCCCTAAATTAGGCAGTGAAGAAAGCTAATGGAACGTTGGCCTTCACAACAAGAGGATTTCAGTATCGGAGTAAAGAGGTTCTGCAGTTGTATAAGGCTCTGGCGAGACCAAATCTGGAGTATTGTGTAGAGTTTTGGTCTCCTAATTTGAGGAAGGACATCCTTGTGATTGAGGCAGTGCCACGTATGTTTACGAGATTGACTCCTGGGATGGTGGGACTGTCATATGAGGAAAGATTGAAAAGACTAGGCTTGTATTCACTGGAGTTTAGAAGGATGAGTGGGCTCTTATAGAAACATATAAAATTATAAAAGGACTGGACAAACTAGATGCAGGAAACATGTTCCCAATGTTGGGTGAGTCGAGAACCAGGGACCACAGTCTTAGAATAAAGGGGAGGTCATTTAAGACTGAGGTGAGAAAAAACTTTTTTACCCAGAGAGTTGTGAATTTATGGAATTCCCTGCCACAGAGGGCAGTGGAGGCCAAAGCACTGGATGGATTTAAGCGAGAGTTGGATAGAGCTCTAGGGCTAGTGGAGTCAAGGGATATGGGGAGAACGCAGGCATGTGTTCTTAATAGCGGATGATCAGCCATAATCACAATGAATGGCGGTGCTGTCTCGAAGGGCCGAATGGCCTCCTCCTGCACCTATTTTCTATGTCACGTAGGGAGGCTCCCATCTCTCAGGTATCTTCGCTATCAGGTACTAATCAACAATCGACCAGAGGGTTACTATTCACTGTGGATCAGCCGCTATTCGGAATCGATCACGGACATGCACCAACCTCGAAGTTCCAAATCCCACCTTACGCAGAATTTCAATATGAAATCCAGTACGCGGAAATTTTGCTGCAAATATAGACTCAAACTCAATCTCCTAATTTTTAGTGCATATCTTTCTTACTACGCATGCTCTCGAATCAGCCAATGTATACTCAGTTTATCCAAGCTCGGTACCTTCTCGAGGCACCTCGTCCATCACTTCAGGGAGAGACTCGGATACCTACACAAAGGCACACCCTCTGCTAAGTACCGGGGATCCAAAGCGTAGCCGCATCGCGCTGTGAATTATCAATGCCGTTTTTCGAAGTGCACCTTTTCAATTCCCGCTCCCGGCAGCGATCCGATTGAAGGCGAGACCTGTCCTTTATTTAATACCCCACCAATTCGGATACCAAGTCTAACCCTGGGCCACTCCTTGCCCGATGAGGCACGTTTGGCTCTTGTTAAAGGCATCTGCAGTATGCAGTTTTGGGCCTCTAACCCAGGAAAGGGTCTCTAACCACACCCCACTAGGGCCTCTAACCCCAGCCTGGTTTTAAGCCAAAGCAGGGCTCTCGCTTAACGTTTTTTCTCTGTTGCCAGCCGGGCAACCTTGACAGCTTTTTAGGTTGCCAAATGACAGTTTAGGTGGTCATTGAAGACGGTTTGCATGACGCGTGCGATAATGTGCTCGGACTAAGTGCGTAGTTATCAGTCGGAATTATGCTCAATGAAGCATTCACATGTTATATTCAAGAAGGAACTGCAGATGCTGGAAAATCGAAGGTAGACAAAAGTGCTGGAGAAACTCAGCGGGTGCAGCAGCATCTATGGAGCGAAGGAAATAGGCAACTTTTCAGGCCAAAACCCATCAGTCTGAAGAATGGTTTCAGCCCCAAACATTGCCTATTTCCTTCGCTCCATAGATGCTGCCGCATCCGCTGAGTTTCTCCAGCACTTTTGTCTACATTCACATATTATTTCTGCTTCAAATAACTCGCAAACTAAAAATATTCACCAATCAAGACATGATATATACCACAATGACATGCAGCAAAATTATAATACAAATCTCAACTCTTTTTACACATTGCAATTAATGTAACTTCTAATAGTTCTTTCCACTTCCAAACAAAAATGTGGTTGGATTATTCAGCGTATGATCAACCTGTGTCAATAAATCCTGGATCGTGGTAACATATATGCTTAACCATGCACACTACAGATTGATGTATGTTTTGTGTGAAGGACCGAAAATTACCATGACAAGGCCATAGCATGGGTAGTTATTGCTATTGGCACAGAGACACTCTGGCTTCATACATAATTTATTCACAACACAATATAGAAGTTTGGAAGCAAATTTCTAAAGGCATTTTATGATAATAGCTGTTAAAACCGACTATACCCATCTGACAGGTTAAACATTACACTAACTGACAAGACATGGCCAAAGGACATAACTGCAGCAAATGTTCTTTTGGTAATATGCTTAAAGGTGTCAAAACAAATAATAACATTGGGAATTAAAACACATTTAATTACATTCCATTATCAAACATAGTCAATGTTCGTTCTGAAGACCATGAAGCACAATAGGGTCAGGGGGTGTGTGAATCAGTGTGGGGTGGTTAGATGGTGGGGCAGGGGGGTGGTTCAGAAGGCAATCGGCGCGGAATGGATGGATTGAGGCAAGTGAATTAGTATGTGTTGGTTGGAGTATGTAAAATTGTGAGGGGAGAGCATGGGGATGTCAGTGTTGTTGAATAGGGGGATCACTACAGGATGGATGGGGGGGGATCAGTATAGGATGAATGGGGGTTCAGTACAGGATGAATGGGGGTAGACAAAAATGCTGGAGAAATTCAGCGGGTGAGGCAGCATCTATGGAGCGAAGGAAATAGGCAACGTTTCAGGTCGAGACCCTTCTTTAGACAGTTCCCCTCATTCTTCTTGAATGGGGGATCAGTACAGGATAGATTGGGGGGGGGTCCAGCACAGAATGAATGGGGGGAATCAGTATAGGATGAATGGGGGGGGGGGTCAGGACAGTGTGGATTGGATGGTCTATGCAGGATGAATGAGGGGGTAAGTATAGGATGAATGGGGGATCAGTACAGGATGAATGGTGATCAGTAAAAGATGAATGGCGTGTTCACTACAGGATGGATGGGGGGGATTGGTGCAAGGTAAATGGAGGGTGGGTCAGTACAGGATGAATGGGTGGATCAGTGAAGTATGAATGGGTGGACCTGTGTAGGATGGATGGATGGGGGGGGGGGGGGGAGGGGGGCAGGAGAATCAATGCAAGATGGGTAGGGTGATGAATAGATTGGGGGGGGAGCACAGGGGATGTCAATGAGGACTGAATAGAGGAGGGAATGGGGATCAGTGCAGGGTGGTGAGGAGGGGTCCTAGGATAAGAGGGGTGGAGGGGGGGCGTACGAGAGAGAGAGGGGGGGGAGGGGCAGAGGAGATGGGGAGGAAGGAAGGTCCGCGCTCCTCAGACAACATCGCCCACTGCCTTGGCCGTCCCTGTCCAATGCCAAAGTGCCGCTGACTCCTCACCACCGCCTCCCCTCCTCCAGCCAACAGCAAGGTGCGGGGCCGAGCGGTGCAGTTCAAAGACCCTATAGGATCCTATAGGGTGAGTCGGGTTGATTTAAAAGTGCTGTTCTCAGAGTTGCAAGCAGCGATCAGGGTGATAGCAGCCGCTGATGGCAAATCCGCAAAAAGGTGCTTTCAAACAACCCGTCTCACACTCCAACGCCAGGAGGAGGAGGGGGGGGGGGGGGGGGGGAGGGAGAGGGAGGCCCCGTGAGGGAAGAGGAGGCGGTGGAGCCGCTGTCATGGCCCGTCATTGACTCCGACCCTTCGTCACCCCGCTCCTAGCAAAGATATCGCGAAAACCGCACAGTGGACCCAATTTCTGCACTTGCGATCGAAACAGCTCAACACCCTTGATCACAAACTTGTGTTTGGGAGTCTTTTGAGATCCCGGACAAGCCCCCAATGGCAATTGCTCGTTTCTAAGCTTCCCCTCATTCAGTAAAAACACTGAATCGTGCACTTGAAACTAAATTTGATTTTACCAAAAGCGCATCACAGATCGCACACTGTACCCATCCCACCGCGGGTTCGATCCTCACATCTGCCTGTTAAAGCCCTTTAGCCCTCACTCAGACAGAGGCACTCCAGAAGTTCACGCAGTCCCGAGCGCTCTTCCAGAAGATCGAAACTGAGCCTCGTAATCGCGGACTGTTATATGTCCCGGGACCACGAGGGGCCGAACCACATGGGGGTGGTCTCTCAATAACAGATATCGATTAACCCCATACATAACAGGCATTTCCCTAATTGTATTACCACGGACTTCGAGAGGAAGTCAACTTGGAAACATTTACCCTGATTTACAGACAACCCAGACAAGGCTCAACACCTCACCTATCAACACTTGGCAAAGTCAGACTCTGTAACATTATTTACAATAATTTACAAGGTGTATGTCTGGCTTGCAGCCACCAAATCCATTCTTTGCTTGCAAATTGTATCTAAGCTCCAGACACTCTGGCACCTCTTCGCAGTGTGTCCCTGCTCTGCAGAGAGTAATTCCAATTTGACCAAATCTCCCAGCAAAGCTGAAACTTAACCCCATTTTGAATCCTAGCTGTTCCAATATAGCCAGGATTAACACCCACACTCCAAAGACGTACAGATATGGAGGTTAATTGGCTTGGTGTATGTGTAAGTTGTCCCATGTGTGTCTAGGATAGATGTTAATGTGCGGGGATCGCTGTTCGGTGGGGACTCGGTGGGGCGAAGGGTCTGTTTCCACTCTGTATCTCTAAAAGTTAACAAAAAAAAGTCTATATATTGGTAAATTGATTAGGAGTAAAAATCTGTGATAAGTTGATCAGTGAGTGTGCAAAATGTAAAGGGAAGAGGGGAAGTCCAATATTGCATAACCTTAAGACACTTCCAAAATACCTTAGAGACAATAAAAAAAAATGTTCGAGAGATTAGACGTGTCGCATAGGAAATTTACCATATATTTTGGATAGAAGATTCCACAAGCACCAATGAGGGAATTTTCCCAGGGATGTTTTCCCAAGGAATTATAAATTTAAGCCATCATATAGAAATACGATCCCCTCACCTGGGCTCCGATATCTTGAGGCTGGTTACCAACGGCGACTCGGGCGATACCCGGCAGGTCTATCAGAGTCAGGTCAGGGACATTGGTTGATTCAACTTCGAGGCTGATTAGTTCGTGGCTGATTCCCACTCCCTGCCCTGCAATACTGTTCTGCGCTGGAAACAGGAAAGAAGTGAAAACATATGAAGTCAGATGTTCTGTCGTCCTCAAGTTGACAGCAGGGTCGAGCAGAAGACTCAGTTGTTCCAGGGTCCCTGGGGAAGTCCTCTACTGGGATACTGTGTTCCAGTTCTTTGGTGTGGATGAATTCGCTATGGGTTTACCGATGTAAACAGCCCGACAGTATAAGGTCATAAGTGATAGGAGCAGAATTAGGCCATTCGGCCCATCAAGTCTACTCCGCCATTCAATCATGGCCTATCTATTTCTCCCTTTGAACCTCATTCTCCTGCCTTCGGCTCATAACGTGACACCCGCTCTATTCAAGAATCTGATCTATCTCTGCTTTACAAATATCCATTGACTTGGCCTCCACAGCCCTCTGTGGCAAAGAATTCCAGATTCACCAACCTCTGACTAAATAAATTCCTCCTCATCTCCTTCGTGAAGGAACGTCCTTTAATTCTGTGGCTCTTCCGTCTAGTCCTAGAATCCCACTAGTGGAAACATCCTCTCCACATCCACTCTACCCAAGCCTTTCAGTAATCGGTAGGTTTCAGTGAGGTGTCCCGTCCCCCCCCCCCCCCGTCCCCCCCCCATCCTGCTAAACTCCTGCGAGTACGGCCACAAGGCCATCAAACGTTCATCGTGAGAAGTTAATCTACTCATTCCTGGGATCATTCTTGTCAACCTCATCTGGACCCTCTCTAAGGCCAGCACATCCTTGCTCAGAGATGGTGCCCAAAATTGCTCACAATGTGACTTCATCAAGCAGAGAGCTCCAGTGATATGCTGCAGGACTGTCCGGCAAAATAAAATGTTTCAGTATACTTCTAGTTCTAAGCATAATTGGGTTTGGTTAGATGTTTTATTTGAACTAAACTTATTAGGCAGAGTGTAGGATCAAAATCACAATAAGGCACGTCAAATATGCTCTTTGTAACCATTGTTTAATATTAAGTACTTGTTTACAAATACAATTGAAGTGTAAATTGGTCATTCGAAGATGCATTTGATGGAATGACTTGCATCCCGAAGGAACTCATATCAAGGTCCCAATTTCTCCAGAATTATTTTAATAAACCAAAGCAAAATTATGCATTTTCAAATTGTTGATGGTTTAAATTTTCTTCATTTAGGAAAATGTGTATTAAAAAAAAGCAACTTTGATGTATGGTTAGTAGTTAGTTGTGATTACATTTAGTGCAAGAAATTGTTAGCAATCTTTCAAAACTAATCTTTGCAGTGTCATATTTGAATCATTCATCATCGATCCACAACATGTCTTACACAGCAATGCTTTGGAACATACCTTTGAGAATTTCTTGTTCCACCTCAGCTGCACTACTGAGATTCTTCGAATAATCCTCGTAGCTGATTTTCCCCTTCCAAACATTTGCTTTTTTGACATTTTTTAACTTCAATTCAAGTGGGCATCTTGTTACAATTCCTGTTGCAATAAAAACGTTACCAGATGTTATTTTAGAAGATAATGTTTTTCAGAGATATTGTCAGAACAAACCACTGCAACCAATAATAATAATCAGATTTCAATCTATTCATTAGAAACATAGAAAATAGGTGCAGGAATAGGCCATTCGGCCCTTCGAGCCAGCACCACCATTCAATATGATCATGGCAGATCATCCACAATCAGTACCCGGTTCCTGCTTTCTCCCCATACTCCTTGATTCCATTAGCCCTAAAAGCTACTGTATATCTAACTCTCTCTTGAAAACATCCAGTGAATTGGACTCCACCGCCTTCTGTGGCCAGAATTCCACAGATTCACAACTCTCTGGGTGAAAATGTTTTTCTCATACTATCTGTGTTAAAAGACCATTCAATTCAATTCAATTCAATTCAAGTTTAATGTCATTGCACAAATACAAGTATAGGTACAACGAAATGCAGTTTACCATCTTAACAGAACAATGTTAATCCGATGATAGAAAATAATGCTACTTGTACAATTGCATTATCATTTATTGTATATTTATTTGTGTGCTACTGAAATAATGGACGTCTTAAGCTGCAGCAAGTTAAGAATTTCATTGTGTGGGAAGGAGCTGCAGATGCTGGTTTACACCGCAGATAGACAAAGTATGCTGGAGTGGAATATGATAGACAAAATATGCAGGACATGGCTCATCTCTGGATAGAAGGAATGGGTGACGGGTCGAGACCCTTCTTCAGACTCAACAATTTCATTGTTATCTTGCCAGTATATATGACAATTAAATATTCTTGACCCTTGATAGATGGTGAAAATAATGATAAGATGCTGGCCGATTACAAAATGCTGGAGTATCTCAGCAGGAAAGGCAATATCTCTGGAGAAAATGGAAAGGTGACGTTTTGGGCTGGGACCCTTCTTCAGACTGATTGTTGGGGGGAGGGAGAGAGAACTGGAAGCAAGGAAAGACCAGGACAAATCAGTGCCAACAAAACAGATCACCTCAGTCAGGGAGGTTCGCCAATAGGCTGATAGTTGGCTAGGGTCCCAAGAGGGATACACCATTGTGGACTGTTGAACTGGTCATGTTCTTCAGAGGCAATTTAAAAAAATTGTTCTAGAGATTTGACTTGTAGTGGAGCAAATTCAGTAAATAATTTGGATACAAGATTCCACAGAAAACAATGGGTGATTATCCCAGGGATTTTTTCGTATAAACAGTGAATTTAAACCATCAGATAGAAATAAGATTTCATTACCATTTCATTAAGGGTGGCATGGTGGCATAGCAGTAGAGCTACTGCCTTTCAGCGCCGGAGACCCGAGTTCGATCTGACCACGGGTGTATGTCTAGACGGAGTTTACATGTTCTCCCCATGACCTGCGTGGGTTTTCTCAGAGATCTTTGGTTTCCAAAGACGTACAGGTTTGTATGTTTCTTGACTTGGTTTAAATGTAAACTTCCCCTAGTGTATGTAGGATAGTGTTAACGTGCGGGGATCGTTGGTCGGTCCGGACTCAGTGGGCCAAAGGGCCTGTTTCCGTGCCGTATCCCTAAGCTAAACTAAACCTGGTCTCCAATATTACAATTATGTGATTAAGACACTTCCACAGTATATTAGAGGACATTTAAAAAAAATGGTGGTCAGAGTAGGCTTGTAGTGTAAGAAAATCACCATACTTATTTGGAAAGATAAAATGATAGTAGAAAGCCAGGTGATTTTGGTTGTATCAAAAATATAGGCCTGTCAGTGTCTAATTTAATTAATCAGTCTGAAGAAGGGTTTAATTGATCAGTCTGAAGAAGGGTTTCGGCCCGAAAAGTTGCCTATCTCCTTCGCTCCATAGATGCTGCTGCACCCGCTGAGTTTCTCCAGCATTTTGTGTACCTTCTAATTTAATTAAGATGACTTATAACCATTCCCACCTTGTGGTGCCCAAGCCTGTTTTGATGAGGTAGACTTTCTGTGTGCCTTTGCAGTGTTACCTTTGAACACTAAGGGATATAAATTCCTAAACAATTAATTATTGACTCCAACAGTCTCTTACCACTCCCTCTGGGAAAGGCCACTCCTGAGAGCGCCTCCAACACTGAGCTCTTCCCAGAGCTCTGGTCACCAATCACTGCAATGGCTGGAAGTCCGATATCCTTATCCACACCAAATCCTCTCAGAGAATCAATGAGATCAATGCATGGTCGTACCTCCTGCTCGTAATGAATGGACAATGGGGTATCCATTGCCTGGAGAGAGAAGGAGAGAGAGAGATATAGGACATCTTCCAGACATGAGCAAATCTACCATCCAAGTCATTGGTGACCTTCGGACAATCCTTGATCGGACTTGGCTGGCTTTACCTTGCACTAAACGCCCTAATCATGTATCTATATGCTGTGAATGACTCGATTACAATCACGCATTGTCTCTGTGCTGACTGGTTAGCATGCAACACAAAGATTTTTACTGTACCTCGGTGGACGTGACAATAAACTAAACTGAAACAGAATCGGAAACTTGATCTCATGGTAGTTTTCAAAAAATAAAGTCACTTGCCTTCACTGAAATGATTCTTTGTTCTTTCTGTGCTTGTTGTGCTGCTGGCACGCCAAATGCAGACATCCCGACATCCTTCTGCAAGCCAGTCTTTGTGGGGTTAGTAAAGTCTCCATTATGGACCGGAATGTCGTGAGGACCATTGGCTACTTCTGCTGGTAACAATTGCTCCATTGGAAGATGATTTGTCTGTGCCAAATATGTAATTTCCTTTACTTGCAAAGAATTTTAAAAAAGCAACTTCATAGCTCTACATCCAGTCGCTGATGTTGACCGACCATCAAGCAAGTCTAGTCCACATTTAATTCCCCCCATTTTTAATGATGAAGACATCTCTGGCAAGACCAGCATTTAATGCCCATCCCTAACTAGCCACAGACTTTTGAAGATAGACACAAAATCCTGGAGTAACTCAGCAGGACAGGCAACATCTTTGGAGAAAAGGAATGGGTGACGTTGTGGGTTGAGATCCTTCGTCACACTTCTTCTTATCGAGTCCACACACAAGATTAGAAGTTGTTCAGCCTAATCTTGTGTGTGGACTCGATAAGAAGTCCACTTCTCGGCATCTGCATAGAATGGTGTCTTGCGCTTCTCGTGCTTCTTGTGGTGGTGGAAAGATTGGTAAAAACAGGGCCGTGACGTGAACTCTCTTTCCTTGACCCTGACGACAGAGGAGTGGGCGGGACAGAGATAGAATGTAGTCGGAGACAGTAAGACTGGTAGGAGAACTGGGAAGGAGGAGGGGATGGAGAGAGAGGGAAAGCAAAGGCTATTTGAAGTTAGAGAAGTCAATGTTCATACCGTTGCCGTGTGAGCTACCAAAGCAAAATATGAGGTGCTGTTCCTCCAATTTGTGCTGGGCCTCACACTGACAATGGAGGAGGCCCAGGACAGAAGGGTCAGATTGGGAATGGGAGGGGAGTTAAAATGCTGAGGAACCGGGAGATCAGGTAGGTTAAGGCGGACTGAGCGGAGGTGTTTAGCGAAACGATCGCCGAGTCTACGCTTGGTCTCGCTGATATACAGGAGTTGACACATGCAACATTGGATACAGTAGATGAGGTTGGAGGAGGCGCAAGTGAACCTCTGCCTCACCTGAAAAGACTGTTGGGGTCTTTGGATGGATTCAAGCGGGGAGGTAAAGGGACAGGTGTTGCATCTTCTGCGGTTGCAGGGGAAAGTACCTGGGGAGGGGGTGGTTTGAGTGGGTTGGAACGAGTTGACCAGGGAGTTGTGGAGGGAACGGTCTGCAGATGACACCAACATTGAAGTATTATCGGACAGTGAGGAAGGATGTCTACGTTTACAGCAGGATGAAGGTCAGTTGGGGAGGTAGACCAAGCAATGGCAGATTTAATTTAACACTGGCAAGAGTGAGGCATTGCACTTCAGCATGTCAAACAAGGGCAGGGCTTGCACAGTGTACAGGTTCGCTGAAAGTGGCGGTTCAAGTGGACAGGGTGGTACAGTTCAGTTTATTGTCACGTACTGAGGTTCAGTGTAAAGCTTTTGTTGCGTGCTAACCAGTCAATGTAAAGACAATACATGATCACAATCGAGCCATTTATTGTGTATAGATACATGATAAAGGAATTACGTTTAGTGCAAGGTAAAACCAGTAAAATCTGATCATAGATAGTCCGAGGGTCATCAATGAGGTAGATAGTAGTTCAGGACTCCTCACTAGTTGTGGTAGGTTGATTCTATTGCCTGACAACAGCTGGGAAGAAACTGTTCCTGAATCTGAGGTGTGCGTTTTCACACTTCTATACATTTTGACTGAGGGAAGAGGCAGGGGAGGGAAGAGGGAGGGGCCAGGGTGCGAATCGTCCTTAATTCTGCTGCTGGCCTAGATGAGGCAGCGTGAGGTGTAAATGGAATCAATGGAAAGGAGTTAAAGAAGGAACTGCAGATGCTGGAAAATCGAGGGTACACAAAGGGCTGGAGAAACTCAGCGGGTGCAGCAGCATCTAAGGAGTGAAGGAGATAGACAACGTTTCGGGCCGAAACCCTTCTTCAGACTGATGGGAGGTGGGGGGGGGGAGAAAATTCAATGTTCATGCCCAGAGGATGCAGACTCCCAAAGCGGAATATGAGGTGCTGTTCCTCCAATTTGCGGTATTGCTCACTCTGGCTGTGGGGGAGGCCCAGGACAGAGAGGTCGGATACGGAATGAGAGGGGGAGTTGAAGTGCTGAGCCACCGGGAGGTCGGGTTGGTTATTGCGGACCGAGCGGAGGTGTTCGGCGAAACGATCGCCCAGCCTCCGCTTGGTCTCACCGATATAGATCAGCTGGCATCTAGAGCAGCGGATGCAGTAGATGAGGTTGGAGGAGGTGCAGGTGAACCTCTGTCGGACCTGGAAGGACTGCTTGGGTCCCTGAAAAGAGTGGAGGGGGGAGGTAAAGGGACAAGTGTAGCATCTCTTGCGGTTGCAAGGGAAAGTGCCCGGGAAGGAGTGGAGCGGGAGGGAAGGGTAGAATTAACAAATGAGTTGCGGAGGGAGCGGTCTTTGCGGAAGGCAGACGGGGGGAGATGGGAAGATGTGGCGAGTGGTGGGGTCACGTTGGAGGTGGCAAAATTGGCGGAGGACTATGTGTTGTATGTGCCGGCTGGTGGGGTGAAAGGTGAGGACCAGGGGGACTCTGCCCTTGTTGTGAGTGGGGGAATGGGGAGAGAGGGCAGTGTTGCGGGGTAATGAGGAGACCCTGGTGCGAGCCTCATCTATAGTGGGGGAGGGGAATCCACGTTCTCTGAAGAATGAGGACATTTGTGATGACCTGCTGTGGAACACGTCATCCTGGGAGCAGATGCGGCGTAGACGGAGGAATTGGGAATAGGGGATGGAGTCCTTACAGGAAGCAGGGTGGGAGGAAGAGTAGTCCAGGTAGCTGTGGGAGTCAGTTGGTTTGTAGTGGATGTTGGTCAGGAGTGTATCACCTGCAATAGAGATGGTGAGGTCAAGGAATGGCTGGGAAATGTTGGAAATGGTCCAAGTGTATTTGAGTGCCGGATGGAAGTTGGTGGTGAAATGGATGGTCAGTCAGTTGTGTGTGGGTGCAGGAGGTGACACCAAAGCAGTCGTCGATGTAACAGAGGTAGAGGTCGGGGATGGGGCCCTGGTACGCCGAGAACAAGAATTGTTCGACGTAACCGACAAAGAGGCAAGCGTAGCTCAGGCCCATGCGTGTGCCCATAGCTACGCCTTGTGTTTGGAGGAAATGGGAGGAGTCAAAAGAGAAGTTATTGAGGGTAAGGACCAGCTCCGCTAGGCGGAGGAAGGTGTCAGTGGATGGGTATGGGTTGCTCCTCTGGTCGAGGAAGAACCGGAGGACTTTGAGACCATCCTGGTTGGGGATGGAGGTGTAGAGTTTGTGTGATGGTCTGGGCCCAGTTCTGGTCACTCGGCTGTAGTAAGGATGTATTTAAGTTGAAATGGGTGCAGAAAGGATTGACCAAGAAGTTACCCCAGTTATAGTGAGAGGCTTGATAGACTGGGACATTTTTTTGGAACATAAGATGCTGAAGGGTGACCTTATTGAAGGTCGTGAAGCTGTAGAGCATTCTAAAATTAGAGGGCATAAGCAATAGATGGTGTTTAAGCATAAGCAAAAGAGATTTAGAAGGCAGTGACCTCAGGGCAACATTTTCACTTGGTGGGTAGTCTGTATTAGGAATGAGGTGTCATAGAAAGCAAGATGCAGATACATTAACAACTTTCAAGACATTTGGGCAGATTTATGGAAAGGAAGGGTTTTGAGTGATACGGGCCAAATGGTGGTAAATAAGACTAACCCAGAATGCCAACTTGATTGGCATGGACACATTGGGCCAAAGGGCTTTTCCCCCCCATAGACTTTCTGGTCACTTTACATAAAACATATCACGTGAGTTCACCCTACTGCGAGTGTCGGTGCCGTCACTTTAGAACTGGGCGTTACCCCGACACTACAATTTTAAAGCATTTGTTAGTGTTCAGAACACTTGATTAGCATGGGTATCAGAGGTTACGGGGAGACGGTAGGAGAATGGGGTTAGGAGGGAGAGATAGATCAGCCATGCTTGAATGGCAGAGTGGACTTGATGGGCCGAATGGCTTAATTCTGCTCCTACCATGTATGACCTTATGAACACGAAAATGTCACATTTGTTTCCCAGTTTTTCATCTTTCACCTTCCAAGTTCAGGAAGCAGGAGGAGGTGAAAGGAGAGAAAATGACATTACTCTGCAAAAGAAAGATGCAAAGTGCTGGAGTAACTCAGCGGATCAGGCTGCATCTCTGGGGGGGCATGAATGGGTCATGTTTCGGGTTGGGACCCTTCTACAGATAGATTGTAGTAGCGGTGTAACATCTGGAAGAGAAGACAACGTCAGGCAAGTGATATAGGATGGAACTGCAGATGCTGGTTTAAACCAAAGACACACAAAATGCTGGAGCAACTCAGCAGGACAGGCAGCATCTCTGGATTAAAGAGATGGGTGACGTTTTGGGTTGAGACCGTTCTTCAGACCTTCAGACAAGTGATAGGTGGATGGAGGTGAGGTGAGGGGCACAAGATTGGACAAAGGCCAGAGATGAATAGGAGACAAAAAGCTGCAGGATAAGGAGAGAAGAGGTGACAAATTTGATGTCCATTGCGTTTATTGGACATGAGGGTACCTGGAATTCTTCCTGAATTCGTCTGGATGAATAGAGTTTTCCCGTTCGGTGATGCTTTACTTTCTTTCTTACGGAGTTCGTGGTCATTTTGCAGTTAATCTGTGGAAATTATTAGTTTTTTGTTTCAATTTTTTTCAATTACACAAAAATGATCATGTGTTTATAAGATAGTTATTGTAACGATCAAAGTCAATAGATTAAATATAAACCGACAATTTCAAAGTTTAAAAGGTTGTCACCGATGAAGAACGCATAGTGTAGAGAGGAACTGCAGATGGACACAAAGTGCTGGTGTTAAGGGTTATGGGGAGAAGGTAGGAGAATGAGGTTAAGAGGGAAAGATGGATCAGCCATGATTGAATGGCAGAGTAGACAAGATGGGCCAAACGGCCCAATTCTGCTCCTATCACTTATTTTAAAAAACTCAATGGGTCAGGCAGCTTCTCTGTTGATATCAGAGATGCTGCCTGATCCACTGAGTTACTCCAGCACTTTGTGTCTATCTTTGAAGAACACGCAGTGTTGTGTTGTATGCCATGTTGTAATATCATGTTATTGCGTGGTGTGGGAGTGCAGCAGTTATTGCTGCAGATTCAGAGCACCAGTGACCTGGGTTCGATCCTGACCTCTGTTGTTGTAAATGTGGAGTTTGCATAGTTTTGTCTTGACTGTGAGAGTTGCTGTTGGGTGCATGGGTTTGCTCATCTGTCCCAAAGGATCATTGTACATTAGTTCAACGGTACATTACTTGGCTGCTGCAAATTCCTCTAGAATATACAAGTGACAAAAGACTATAAGAGGAGTCAATGAGAAATTGTTATTGGGCAATGGGACAAATGATATTGGACTGCTGGGGCCAGTGTGAATCCGATGGGCCAAATTATATATTTCTATGTCACAACAAGTGTACAGGTAACATGCAACAAAGATTTCACATCCACACTGCCTCAAGGTCATCAGCATAATCAAGGATGAATCTTACCCCGGCCACTCCATAGTTTCCCATCTCAGCATCAGGCAAGAGGTACGTAAGTGGGAACACGTACACCTCCAGATTCAGGGAGTTTCTTCCCAGCTGTTATCAGGCAAAGGAACCATTCTATCAAGAACTAGAGAGCAGTCCAGGGCAACCACCTACCTCATTTAAAGACCGCATGGATGAACTCCAAAAAATAAAATGGGGAAGGTGGCTCAACTGTGGCTAACGAGGGAAATCAAGAGTAGTGTTCAATCCAAAGAAAAGGCATATAAATTGGCCAGCAGCAAACCGGAGGACTGGGAGAAATTTAGAACTCAACAGAAGAGGACCAAGGGGTTTATTAAGGGGGGGGGGGGAAAGAGTACGAAATAAAGCTAGCAGGAAATATAAAAACTGACTCTAAAAGCTTCTTTAGATATGTGAAAAGGTAAAGATTAGTGAAGACAGATGTAGGTCTCTTACAATCAGGCAGATTAATTTTTAATAGGAAACAGAGAAATGGTAGAACAGTTAAACAAGTACTTTGGTTCTGTCTTCACAAAGGAAGACACAAACAATCTCCCAGAAATACTAGCGGACCGTGGATCTAATAGGAGGGAAGAACTGAAGGAAATCCACATAAGTCAGGAAATGGTGTTAGGTAAACTGTTGGGATTGAAGGCAGATAACTCCCCAGGGCCTGATGGTCTGCATCCCAGAGTATTCAAGGAGGTGGCCCTAGAAATCGTGAATGCATTGGTAGGTATGTTACAAAACTTACCTTTAACGGTGCTGCAGTTCTGCTGCTGGCCGTATGCGCGACTTTGGTGCCTTTAAGGGGTGGGCGGGGTTAAAATGCGGTTTTCCCCTTGCCACTGGAATTATATTTTGTCGGAGTGCGAGCTATTTCTGGAGATTCGTACCGACTGCCGGTAAGTAAAAACTTTTTTTTTCCTTTAAATTGCCGGACTATTTCAGCTCTGCAGTAAAATAAAAATTAGCTCCTAATGCCGTGAGCGCCGACAACAGGGACCGGTTTTACGTAGGGGACAGGTAAGTGAAAGCTGTTTATTTTTTCATATAAACCTGCTTGTTTAGGAGACGTTAATCAATATTTCATGTTGCGAAACGGTAATTTATTCCCCATTTGGCCTATAAAGGAATAACAATGAGATTTAAAAATCATGTTATATTGTGAATTCTTGTGTGAATGTTAATTGGACACTTAGGCTTTAAAAAAAAATATATATTTTCTTAAGAAATGGATAGATGTTTAGATCTAGTAATTGAATTTTGTCATTAGCTACAATTGGGTAACTAACTAATTATATGCTTTAATTTCAGGTCATCCAAGTAAGATTGTTTCATATTAGTTTCAGAATGCTTCAATCTATAATAACTGAAAATTTATTTCAGTTCTCTTAATTTTTAAATGGGCTTTTGACTGTCCTCGATCACAGCTTTTGTGTTATGTCAATGGATAGGCAATGGGGAACAAGCTGCTAATTTCCGAGTATGAAAATGGCCATAACTTGTTTAATACTGAAGATATGAAAGTGAATTAGGTGTCAAATTAAACTTTTTTGTATGCTTTATCTGATGGGCTAAATTGCAGACTTGATTTTTAAAATCTCAAAATGTTGTAACATTGCTAGCATTGGTGATCATTTCCTAATGTTCTCTCGACTCTGGATCAGTTCCTGTGGACTGGAGGGTAGCCAATGTAACTCAATTTTTTAAGAAAGGAGGGAGAGAGAAAATGAGGAATTATAGAACAATTGGCCTTACATCGGTAGTGAGCAAGATGCTTGAGTCGATTGTTAAAGATGTTATAGCAGCGCATTTGGAAAGCAGTGACAGGATCGGTCAAATTCAGCATGGATTTATGAAGGGTAAATCATGCTTGACTGGAATTTGTTGAGGATGTAACAAGTAGAGTGCATAAGGGAGAGTCAGTGGATGTGGTGTATCTGGACTTTCAAAATGTGTTTGACAAGGTCCCACGTAAGAGATTAGTGTGCAAAATTAGAGCACACAGTATTGGGGGTATGGTATTGACATGGATAGAAAACTGGTTGGCAGACACGAAGCAAAGAGTATGAATTAATGGGTCTTTTTCAGAATGGCAGGCAGTGACTAGTGGGGTGCCGCAAGGCCCGGTGGTGGGACCTGTTATTTACAATATATATTAATGATTTAGACGAGAGAATTAAATGTGACATCTCCAGGTTTGCGGATGACACAAAGCTGGGTGGCAGAGTGAGCTGCGATGAGGATGCTATGAGGCTGCAGGGTGACTTGGATAGGTTGGTTGAGTGGGCAGATGATGGCAGATGCAGTGTAATGGGGATAAATGTGAGGTTATCCACTTTGGTGACAAGAACAGGAAGGCAGATTATTATCTGAATGCTGTCAGATTAGGAAAAAGGGAGGTGCAACGAGACCTGGGTGTGCTTGTACATCATTCACTGAAAGTAAACATGCAGGTATAGCAGGCAGTGAAGAAAGCTGATGGCATGTTGGCCTTCATTGCAAGTGGATTTGAGCTTAGGAGCAAAGAGATCATAGTGCAGTAGTATAGGGTCCTGGTGAGACCGCACCTCGAGTATTGTGTGCAATATTGGTCTCCTAATTTGAGGAAGGACATTATTGCTATTGAGGGAGTGCAGCATAGGTTCACCAGGTTAAGCCTTGGGGGATTGACTGAGCTTGTATGCACTGGAATTTACAAGGATGAGAGGGAATCTTACAGAAACATATACAATTCGTAAAGGATTGAACAGGCTAGATGCAGGAAAAATGTTCCCAATGTTGGGGGAGTGGGCAGATAATGGGGGGGGGGGTTGACGGGGGGTGTCCTGGAGTCGGGGGAGGGAGATGGAGAGTGAGAGGGAGCGGCCGAGGGTACCTGGCGCGGTGTCTCCCCGCTCCCAGACCTACCCACCGTGCCAATACCGTCGGCCTCTCCCTCACGCTCCCTCGGCTCCAGAGATGCTCACTCCCCCACCCAACATCATCGCCGCCCTGCTGGAGAAAACGGGCCCGCGGTAGTTTACATCGAGACAGATACAGGGAGACAGAGAGGGAGACAGAGAGGGAGACAGAGAGGGAGACAGAGAGGGAGACAGAGAGGGAGACAGAGACATCACATTTATAAAACTGACATTTCTTTATTTTTTCCCTATGGCCTGCAAAAATGTGCCAAATATGTAATGTGGCCCTCATACTGAAAAGTTTGGAGGCCCCTGATTTAGAGGATCAGCCATGATCATATTGAATGGCTGTCCTGGCTCGAAGGGCCCACTCCTGCACCTATTTTTAAATGTTTCTATGAGACCCTTGGACTATCTTTCATCAGGCTTTACTAGAATTTACATTGCACTATACGTTATTCCATTTATCTTGTATCTGTGCACTGTGGATACCTCGATTGTAATCTTGTATAGGTTTACCACTGACTTTCCGGCAGCCTTGGTTTCAGTCTTTCTGGATTAATCAGTTTTCCCGATCATGCAGCCAAGTGATAACAAAACAAAAATACACCTCTGGCCCGCTAGCAACATCCCTCCCGTGGTCTCCAAATCACGGTGGAGTGGCAGTAACTTAAATAAAACAAATATGAAAAGTAAACTGAATGTGAATCCGCTATATCCGAAATTGGTTATTAGTGGGTGCGTTAAAATGAGGGTTTACTGTATTGCCTTTGCGAAACAGTTCAGACTGAGGATCGAGAGCATAGTTGACAAGGGGTTTTGGGGAGCAGCCTTTTAAAAGGTGCGCAGTAAATTAGACACATTCGAGGGTAAGAGGGGATATAGGGAAAAAAGCAGGAATGGGATACTGATTTTAGAGGGCAGGAAGGATGTTAAAAAATACTTCACACATGGAATGAAAGAAATGTGCAATAATCATTTCCATAAAGAGTTAATAGGCATCGCGACAAATTATATTAGTGCCAGAGACAGAGAGAGACAGACAGAGGGAGGGAGAGACAGGGAGAGAGAGACAGGGAGAGAGACAGGGAGGGAGACAAAGAAAGACAAACAAAGGGAGACAGAGGGGGGGAGAGACAGGGGGGGAGAGACGGGGGGGGAGAGACAGGGGGGGGAGAGACAGGGGGGGGAGAGACGGGGGGGGGGGAGAGACGGGGGGGGGGGAGAGACGGGGGGGGGGGAGAGACGGGGGGGGGGGGAGAGACGGGGGGGGGGGGAGAGACGGGGGGGGGGGGAGAGACGGGGGGGGGGGGAGAGACGGGGGGGGGGGGGGAGAGACGGGGGGGGGGGGGAGAGACGGGGGGGGGGGGGAGAGACGGGGGGGGGGGGGGAGAGACGGGGGGGGGGGGAGAGACGGGGGGGGGGGGAGAGACGGGGGGGGGGGGGAGAGACCGGGGGGGGGGAGAGACCGGGGGGGGGGAGAGACCGGGGGGGGGGAGAATCGGAGGGGGGGAGAGACGGAGGGGGGGAGGGACGGAGGGGGGGAGGGACGGAGGGGGGGGAGGGACGGAGGGGGGGAGGGACGGAGGGGGGGAGGGACGGAGGGGGGAGGGACGGAGGGGGGAGGGACGGAGGGGGGAGGGACGGAGGGGGGAGGGACGGAGGGGGGAGGGACGGAGAGAGGGAGGGACGGAGAGAGGGAGGGACGAGAGACAAAGAGAGAGAGAGGGAGAGAGAGAGGGAGAGAGAGATAGAGAGACACAGAGAGAGAGAGAGAAACAGGGAGGGATAGAGAGAGACAGGGAGGGAGAGATAGAGAGACAAGGTGAGAGACATATGGGGAAAAAAGCAGGGACGGGATACTGATTTTAGAGGGCAGGAAGAATGTTAAAAAAAAAACTTCACACATGGAATGAAGGAAACGTGCAATAATCATTTCCATAAAGAGTTAATAGGCATCGCGACAAATGATTTTAGTACCAGAGGTCAACAAAGGCTCCGCCCTCCTCTTATGAAACAGCCAGCAGAGAGGGTTAAATTATCCATCCATGTTAACATTTAGCGGGCGACACTCACTTGCTGAACATCTTGCCTGAGATAGACACAAAATGCTTGAGTAACTCAGCGGGACAGGACAGGCAGCGTCTCCAGTTTGTAAAAACATGCCCGTGTAACAATCTCAGCGACCCCAAGACACCCAGTCCTTCCCAAATAATTACAAATAGAAAGATATATAAATATATTCATTTTCTGGTCGGAAATATATATATATATATATAGGTAGGAAAGAACTGCAGATGCTGGTTTAATTCGAAGGAGTTACTCAGCGAGACAGGCAACATCTCTGGAGAGAAGGAATGGCGAGGAGAAGGAAATAATGTTTATACATATATAGCAAGATGACAAAGATTATGACAAAAGATTATGAAGTTGCTACACATACATACATATCCTATAGAATCTACGCAGTTGCTATAGGCACGTACCTGTATGTGGTTAAGCTAAACGGATACTTTCACATTTTGTTTTAAAGCGCTCGGAACCCAACACGTTCTTAAATACCTTTGCGGACCGCCTTCGAAACGAGGATGAGCCAATGAATTCGGCGCCGAATGACGGATCTCCTTCGCTCCTTAGATGCTGCTGCACCCGCTGAGTTTCTCCAGTTTTTTGTGTAACCCAAAGATCTTAGAGCTCCGTGCTCTCCGCGGAGACCAACTCAGGAAGCCGAAACTAAAGTTGACGTCACAGGTTCGCGATAAAGGAAATCGAAAGTTAACCAGGGTTTTCTGGTTTCAGGAAACGCGTCAGAAGCTGGAATGTGCAACAAGCAAACAAACAGGACCCGGAACGGTGACCACCCTTCTAGCCTTTACAAGACCTGCCCGAGCCCCCTTTTGTTCCTTTGCTTTTGCTTCAGGAAGAAACTGCCTTTTGTTTTGTAAAACAAAAGAGGTTTAGTTCCACATTTGTAATGAGAAAACAATTTCCAGCAGAGTATTTAGAAAAGTAAAATTAAAACATGACTCGTCCTGTCCAAGATGCACTGCACCACCTGCACTGCCCACTGGTCCGAGACAGTCTTCTTCTTCTGTCGTATGTCTTTTAGACCTGCAGCTCCGTTGAGGCGAGCCAGGCCAACGTGTCATCGTCCAGGTCAATCAGACCGCGTTCACCATTTGGTGGCCGGTGTTTGGGGCAACTGGTGACTATGTGCTCCACTGTCTGTGCTGGGTCCCCACACTGGCAGGAGGCGCTGTCCACGAGGCCCCACCTCTTCATCGCTCCTCCATAGCGTCCGATGCCTGTCCTCAAGCGGTTGAGGGTTGTCCACTGGTTTCTGGGCAGGTCCTGGCCAGGGACGTCCATGGGGTCATTGATGTACTGGTGTAGCCTAGATGGTTCCGCTGGTTTCCACTGGTCTCTCCATCTCGTCTTGACCCAGGCAGCCTTAGAAGCGTCAGCCGGTGTTGTGCAGAGCAGCTCTTGGGCTTGCGTGGCAAAGGAGCGCCGTGACTTGAGGCGCGCTCGTCGTGGTGTCTCTGTGACGATCTGATGGAGGAGGTGGGATGTAGTGGTCTGTGCCTTTCGAGAGAGGGCCAGCGTGGCTGCTTCTCGTCTGATGTTGGCTGGGGCGATGCCAGCGAGGACCGGCAGTTGGTTTGCTGGGGTGGCTCGTAGGCATCCGGAGACAGTCCGCAGGGTGCTGTTGAGGGAAGCACCAGACCGGGGCGCAGTACTCGACGGCTGAGAACACCAGGGCCACTGTGGACATGCGCAGTGTCTTCGTCGTGGCTCCCCATGTGGTGACGGCTAGGCGGCGAATCAGTGCGGCACGGGCACTTGTCTTTGCCTTGGCACTTTCCAGGTGGTGTTTGAATGACAACGTTCTGTCGAGCTTCACACCGAGGTACCTGGGGACAGGCTGGGACCGTAACCGGGCATTATCTCACCACTCGCTAGAATTTAGAAGACTGAGGGGGGATCTTATAGAAACTTACAAAATTCTTAAGGGGTTGGATAGGCTAGATGCAGGAAGATTGTTCCCGATGTTGGGGAGGTCCAGAACAAGGGGTCACAGTCTAAGGATAAGGGGGAATTCCTTTAGGACCAAGATGAGGAAAACTTTTTTGATTTGATTTTTGATTTTGATTTGATTTTATTATTTGTCATTCGAACCTCAGAGAGGCTCGAACGAAACTCCGTTTCTACATGCCATACATAAATCATAAAAAAATACACAGACAATTCAATTCACACAAACATCCATCACAGTGAATCTCATCTCACTGTGATGGAAGGCAAAGTCTTCTCTCTCCCCCGCACCATCTCACTCCCAAGGTCGAAGCTGCAGGCGGGCGGTGTTAAGTTCCACGGCCTTTGAGGTAGCGCCGGGCGATGTACGGCCCTGCTCTAGGCCCAAAGGTCACAGTTGGAGCCCCCGGCGGGCGCTGGAATGTCCCGCAGCCATGAAAGCCGCGCCGGGCGATGTACGGCCCCGCTCCAGGTGGCTCCAACCCCGCGACACGAGCTGGAGATGTTGTGTTGCGGGAGCTCCGGAGAGTGGTCTCCCACCCGGACCCGCGAGCTCCCGATAGTCCACCGGTCTGCAGCTGGAGCTGAAGCTCCAGAGTCGGGCCGCAGCGGCGAGCCACCACCGCTCCCCACACTCCGAGGCCTGCCAGCCCCATGACGGTGAGTCCGCAGCTCCGTGAATGGAGCACCCAGGTCGTCTCGGTCGGAGGCCGCTCCACGGTGCTAGGCCCCAACAACAACGGAGACCCGACAGGGAAAAAGTCGGGTCTCCCGTGCAGGGAAGAGATTTAAAAGTTTCCCCCTCTTCCCCCCCCCCCCACCCCCCACATATACACAGTTACAAACAATACAAAAAAAAACACGAACAACTACATTTAACTAGACAAAAAATAAAAAAAAGACAGACAGGCTGTAGGGGCCGCTGCAACGTGAGTCGCGCCCGCCCACTAGAGAGAGTCACACAGAGAGTGGTGAGTCTCTGGAATTCTCTGCCACAGAAGGTAGTTGAGGCCAGTGGGACGCCGTTCTTAAGTTTCCGAGACAGACTGAAGAAGGGTCTCGACCCAAACCGTCACCCATTCCTCCTCTCCAGAGATGCTGCCTGTCCCGCTGAGTTACTCCAGCATTTTGTGTCTATCTTCGGTGCAAGCATGGAAATGGCTATCAAAATATGGAGGGGACCGGGGGACAGGGGGGGACACAATTTGCTGGCGGCCGCGCTCACGTGCGCACACTCACACACACATGCGAGGCTTCCGAGGCTCAATCCAGCTCTAAATGCAGCTCAACTGCCTGTCTCGCCGGTTTAACCTACAGCACTGCCTGGACTCACAGTACACCAGCGCTGCTTCTCCGCACTGGCTGTAAACCTGGACCATATTTCCGGCAAGTCCAGGCAGGGCTGTAGGTTAACCTGGCGGGACAGGCAAAGATGAGCTGGGTTTAGCGCTGCTTCTCTGCGCTGCCTGTGGGCCTGGGGGCACAGCTCCCGTCTGACTCCCGACGTCTCTGGCCACCCGTGGGGCACTCGGGTGGGGATGGGACAGCGCCGGAGAGCCGGGATCGATCCTGGCTGCGGATGAGGCGCAGGTCTGTGCCGAGAGTGTGTTGGCACGTCTCCCTCCTCCAATCACCGCACTCTATCCTCAGTCCCACCCCCCTGCTCCTCCCTCCTCCAATGATCATGCTGAATCATCATGTCCCGCCCACATTGCCTGCTGACTGACGTCTCTCTCATCCAATCGGCGCCCTCGATCAGCAGTCCCACCCCCACTGTCTCATGGAAAGTGAAGATTTCACCGGGTTTTAAAATCCGGATTACAAAAACTGGGGGACCCCCCCAGGGGCAACCCCCCTGCCCCCCCCCCCCCCCCCCCCCCCCACCGGGATTTCCGCCCCTGCTTCGGTGCAAACCAGCATCTGACTGAACTGCCACTCCCACCTCTCCCACTTTCTTTCTACAACAGATGCCTAAAGGTCATTTGAACCATTGGAAACACGCAGGAAGATGGAAACAGGCCAGTCAGCCCGCTGTTTCGGGGTTGACCATTGATCACTTGTTCAACGATTTTTATAGTATCCAACTTTTTCATCCACTCCCCAACACACTGGGGTCAACTTACAGCGGCCAACGAACCTGCCAACCCGCACCGCTTTGGGATGCGGGAGGAAACCGCAGCACCCGGAGGAAATCCATGCGGTCACAGGGAGAATGTGTAAACTCCTTACAGGTAGCACCCAAGGTCAGGATTGAAGCCGGGTCTCTGGTGCTGGGAGGCAGCAGCTTTACCAGCTGTGCCACAGTTGCTGTTACATCATGAGGGCGGAACACAGGTGCAACTAGAACGTGAGGAGCAGCCCTTCCAAACCCCTTCTTCTTGCGTATGGCGTGCACAGCATAAAGTTGTAGGACAACTTGTTCTATTTGATCTTGTTTGATTGTGCACGCCAGGTTGATTGCATTTGTTGAAATAGGGCGGACCACATGAAGGTTGCAATCTCCCACCCCTTCCAAACCTCTCAACAGGGACTGGGAGTCCATGAACCAGTCTAACAACCTTCAGACTTTGGACTTCAGAATTACAGTGCGTAAACAGGCCCGTCGGCCCACTGAGTCCGTGCCAACCAGCGATTACCCTGAACACTAACACTATCCTACACATTCGGACAATTTACAGAAACCAATTAATTTACAAATCTGTACGCCTTCGGAATGTGCACTAACCTACACACAAGGGACTATTTACTGAAGCCAATTAACCTACAAACCTGTACGTCTTTAGAGTGTGGGAGGAAATGGAATAAAACCCACGTGGTCACAGGGAGAATGTACAAACTTCGTACAGACAGCACCCCTAGTCAGGATCGAACCTGGGTTTCTGACGCTGTAAAACAGCAACTCTACTGCTGTGCCCACCTTGCCACCACTATTGCTTGGCACTGGTCCATGCAACACTCCCTACCATGGGTTTCCACTGTAAAGGGGGAGGGGGACTTCTATGTAGACAGTCGGCCACTGGGGACACCCGAACTTCCATGTGGCAGAAGAGACTGCCACGATTTTAAATTTTGTTGTACATGGTTCATGTTACAATGACAATAAAGAAACTATTATATTAGATTTGTCTGGATAACAGACGAGGGCGAGGAAGTAGAGAATGTATGTATGGCTCATAGAGGAAACACCTTCAGGCCTTGTGTATTGGCATAGAGGGCACCTCACAGACACACATAGTCATATAGCTTTGTGAGACATAGTTTGTGCTCACAATCACTACTCAGAGACTAAATCGTGGAAACAAGAAATGCTTTATTTGCGAGTCTGCAGAATCGGGTGCCTCTCCAAGTTGAGACACACCAAAGTCAGGAAAGTAAAGCCCCTTTATACACTAATTCTGCTGGCTTAACCTCCCCTTCTGGCTCTTCCCAATCAGAGCACTGAGGTGCACAGTCTAACAGTTTGTAGGTGAGATACGTCCCCCAGTACCTCCCACATCATACATAGCATGTTCATGGTAATGAGCAGTTTCTCGACCAGGGGTGTGTAAGTAATATTAATTTATTTCATTAAGCATGCTCAGTTGCAATTGACCTGGCCTAGTTTCTTGTATTTTAATTGCAAAGCTAGTATCTGGTGATTTATGGCCGCATCCCCATCTTTGCCTGCCACTATACCATGCTATCAGTGGTGTTCAAGGACAATGCTGGTTACCTCATTCACAACGATGTTAGAATCCTTGCCCAGACCTTCACAACAGTGGGGATTTAATCATTCTATTTCTCACAGCTTGGTAACAGCCCTTTAGCCCAATTTGGCCAAACCGACCAACTTGCCCCATCTACACTAGTCCCACCTGCATGCATTTGGCCCATATCCCTCTAAATCCATGCACCTGTCTAAATGTTTCTTAAACAGTGTCATAGTAGCTGCCTCAACTACCGTCCATCACCCACCACCCTTTGTGTACCAAATTTACCCCTCAGGTTCTTATTTATTCTATCCCCCCTATGTTCTATGTCCTTAAACCTATGTCCTTAGGTTCTTGGTTCTCCTACTCTGGGTGCATTCACTCTGTCCAATCCGCTCATTATCTTAAACACCTCTGTAATATCAAGCCTCATTCTCCTGCACTCCAAGGAATAAAGTCCTAGCTGCCCAACCTCTCCCTACAGCTGAAGCCCTCTAGTCCTGCCAACATCCTTGTGAATCTTCTCTGCACTCTCTCTTGCTTAACACCATCCGTCCTACGGGAGGTGCTATGGCGCAGCGGTAGAGTTGCTGCCTTGCAGCGCCAGAGACCTGAGTTCCATCCTGGCCCTTCAGCCCATGATATCTGTGCACAACATCATGTTCAGATTAAACTAATCCCTTTTGCCTGCACATGATCCATATACCTCCATAATTGGTGTGCCAATCCAAAAGCCCCTCAAATGCCACTCTTGTTTCTACAAAGTCTTAAAACATTGCAAATTATGACCTTGAGACTATCCTTGATCTCCTTAACTGTACTGCCTTTACTTTGCACTAAATGTAATTCCCTCATCATGTACATATACACTGTAAATGGATCGATTGTAATCATGTATTGTATTTCGGCTGACTGGTTAGCATGCCACAAAAGCTTTTCCTGTCTCTTGGTACACGGGACAATAAACTAAACTCAACTGAAAAACAAAAAACTGTGGATTTAGGAAATCTGAAATAAAATCAGGAAATGCTTAAAGATTTCTCAGCAGATCTTGTAACTTCTGTACTGAGAGAATCAGCTTTAATTTTTAAAGTCAATAATTTTTCATCAGAACTGGTCAGTTCTGTTAAGCATTCCCAGTCACTGCTCCATTTGCTGTTTATCACGGATTTTCTGTTTTAGTTTAGTTAAGACACAGCGCGGAAACAGGCCCTTTGGCCCACGGCCTCTATGCTGAGCAGTGATCCCTGTATACTAGCACTATCCTACGCACTGGGAACAATTTACAATTTTTACTGAAGCCAATTAACCTATAGACCTGTACGTCTTTGGAATGTTGGTGGAAACCAGAGCACCCGGGGAAATCCCACAGGGTGACGGGGAGAACGTACAAACTCCGTACAGACAGCACCCATAGTCAGGATCGAACCCGGGACTCTGGTGCTGTAAAGCAGTAAGTCTACCGCTAATCCACCATGGTCTAACATGACCCCTTTCCAAAATGAGTGCTTCCCTTCCATATTCTGAAATTATAGTGCACAAGGGTCAAAGTGCACAACTCAAAGTACATGGGATTGAACAAGGAAGAATCAAAGCTTAAAATATGGAGTGCACTGTGGTCTAAATTGTTGCTGGCTGATTACGTTTCTCTATCTGTCTGTAGGAAGTGTTGGCTGCACCCAAATTAATAGTGTATGTCAATGACCAGGTAAATGACGTCCTGTGAACCAATGTTAATTATTCATGACCTTTAATCTTAAGTTTACATCTATTTTTCATGTAATGGCAGTTTCTATAACTTTCTCAATGTCCAACTTTGATAGCCATTACTTCTCGGGAATGTGGTGGAGATATAGTTTAAGCACTCTCTGCTCTTAAGATAGCAAAAATGAATCTTCCAAACGTTGTTTCTTGATTAATTGGTCTTTTATTGAAGTATTACAAAGCAAATAAATAATTCATAACTTTTCGCTCTTAACTGTTTCTTCTTCATACAATGCAGTCGTGACCGTGTGGTTGTTACCGTGGTAAAAAAATGTTATTCTCACCAATCCTCAATGCAAACTAAAATTCCCAATCTATGAGTCTGCGCTAGTCTCCACCGAAGTAGACACACCCTTCTACGTACAATTATTCAGCTTCTGTAAATTGTCCCTAGTGTGTCGGATGCAACTAGTGTATGGGTGATTGTTCGTCGATGTGGACTCGATGGGCTGAAGTGTGTTTCCACTGTGTATCTCTAAAATTAAATCTTTGTCCATTTATCTCATTGCTGTTTACAGCACGAGGTAATCGGATAAACCATGCAGTCAGACTGCAATTGTGCAAATGCCAGAGATAAGTCAGGATTGAACATAGGTCGCTGGAGCTGTGAGGTACGAGTTCTTCTGGCATCTTAATGATTTTGGTGAATTGTTAGTGCAGCCTTGTTTCCAAACCTAGAGCACTCTCTTCCTTAAATTCAGTGACCAAACCTGAATGCATTCAGTGACCGAGGAGGTCTAATGGTGTTTCTCTAGGACCAAGTCTCTACACAACTATGAATGAATGAATGAATGAATAAGTTTATTGGCCAAGTATGTTTACATACAAGGAATTTGCTTTGGTGCTCCACTCAAAAATGACAACATGGCATACAGTGACAATTAAGAATGGCACATAAAACATTAATAATAAAACATTATCAATTAAACATGTGAATAAAAAAAAAAACCAGAGCAAAAAGGCAACAGATTTTTGGTTATTGAGTAAAGCTACTACTCGTGGAACAAAAGCTGTTTTTATGTCTGGCTTTGGCAGCTTTAACAGTCCGGAGTCGCCTTCCCGAAGGAAGTGATTCAAAGAGTTTGTGGCCAGGGTGAGAGGGGTCAGAGATGATTTTACCCGCTCGTTTCCTGGTCCTTGCAGTGTATTGTTCGTCAATGGAGGGAAGGTTGCAGCCAACAACCTTCTCAGCTGATCGGATGATTCACTGCAGCCTCCGGATGTCGTGCTTGGTGGCTAAACTCCACTTCATCCACCTGATCATGTAGTAGAATACTGCACCCATCTGAGTGGACACCGCAACGCGCGTTACAGAAACGTATGTTGCAGTGGACCCTCAAAGGTTTGGTGTCCCAGAAAACAAACGTTACATTATTAGAGAAAACCAAATTATATCCAGAGATAGAAAAAACTGTAATGGATAACGGGAATGGTAATGCAAAAACCGTATGGATTTGAGCTGTATCGATGGCCGATGATTCGTCGGGAGGTTTGATTTGGGATGATTTTTTAGTAAGTTAAATGTCTCCGTAACGGTCGTTGTGGAGCTTCCGGAGGTTGACACGAAGGAATGAAGTTAGTGACTTGGTCCGTACGAAAGGTGAACAAGAGACAGTGTGTTGCCAAATTGAAGATTGGCTCAGTTTCTTAGTTTTGATCACCAATTTATACCCCCAAATTGTTTTTCATTTACTTTAAAAAGTCGTAAAATATATCATAAACGGTCATTGTGTTTTTGACACCACGATGTTTTTGATATATTACATTTGGATATAAGAAAAAATAATTAACTCGCCCAAAAATCAATACTACCACAGGATACCTCGTTGGGGTTTGTGAAAAACAGTAGAGGTTTGGAGCCTCCATGGTTTAACTTATGGAGGTACCGACCCCGATATCCGTCATTGTGACAATGGGCACCAAGCACAACGACCGTTACCAGATCTTTGCTAGACGGAATACCAGACATGTTACTGTATTTTTCTCCTGGTATTGATGAAGATATTTCCCTAGATCATTATCGAAACATGTATGTATGAGGGGCCATAGGAAGTTTATTTATGAATTAAATATTCATGACTAAATGTGGCAGAATTTTTAACGTCACATTTTTGGTGTCCAAATTGGTGGTAAAACGATGAAAATTTGTCTGTCATGAAAAAATGTTTGATTTTCGGTCTAATTTATATCTGTTATTTATAAGGTTTCATATGATGGGTAGATTTTTGTTCAGAACAGTGTATAGGTGTAAAAAACGGAATAATAATCTTGTTCCTCAAAATCTCTCCAGTATTGTAAAATGACTCATATCAAACACTAAATTCCACTCCACTCTGTAGCCTTGTGAATGCTCTACCGGATAATTATCTATTTGCTTCAGGTCAAATCCAAATTTGTTTTAAAACATGATAAACATTTTAAAGTGTGATTAGAATTAATTTAAATCTAATCACACTTTAAATTCCAATTTCACATCCAAAATATGAATGTAATTGTCAGGAAACATTAGCTAAGTGTAAAAACAAAGTGCAGGTGGAACTCAGCAGGTCAGGCATCATCTGTCGAAAAAGGCAGAAGATGTTTCGGGCCAGGAGCTTTGTGTAAACTCAATCTCTTGTTACTAAACTCAATCCATTAAGCAAAGGGATTCCACATAAGATGCATCAAAAGACAATTAAAGGTTCCTTGACAGCTTAAACAAGTTTACACCGAGCTGCTCAATATACAGACAATTTAAAATCAAGATGTGTTGGAAGGAATTACAAATGCTGGTTCACACCAAAGATAAGACACAAAATACTGGAAGAACTCAGGCGAAGGGTCTCATCTCCCGTTCCTTTTCTTCAGAGATGCTGCCTGTCCCGCTGAATTACTCCAGCATTTTGTGTCTACCTTCAATTTAAAATCAATTCATGTTTTCCAGAGTTAGCCAATTTCAGTCAGGATGGGATGGGAGCAAGTATGACCGTTGTAGACAAAAAAGGCTGGAAAAACTCAGTGGGTGAGGCAGTATCTATGGAGAGAAGGAATAGGTGACTTTTCGGGTCGAGACCCTTCTTCATACTTATATCCCTTGATTGGAAAGAGGACATTAGCCAGGAGGAAGATCACAAATATGGAAATTGGGTGAGGAGGTACCCTAAGTTCCTATAACTCAAAAATAGAGTCAAATAGGGTTTGGCCCATATTCTTCTAAGTCTATCCTATCCATGTACCTGTCCATGGATAGATTATCATCATGCAATTAAACAGGAATAAAGGCCGCTGGTATCAAAGAATGATTGTGAACGCCGAGACTAAACAGTAGTAAGGATTCAATCCTTTCAAGAGCAGAAGTTGGCAAGAAATATAAAAATTAGCAAACAAAATATAAACATATCTTTACAGTATTCAGTGACCTTCGTTCAATGCTCATTTAACCAAATTCAAGCAATGTCTTCTGGGCTTTTGTCAATCGCTCTATTTTGCGTTTGAGGTCATCTCTCTTCCTCTGTGTGTCTTCATCTTCCATTAGATAAACATTGATGCGATCCTTGTCTTGGATGAGTTCAAGCATCTCTATCTGGAGTTTGTCAGCAAATTCGTCTAAAATGTAGCAGCGTATCACCATGGGGATCTGGTTAGCCAGTCGATGAGAGACAATCTAGGAGTCGATAACAGAAAATAAAGGAAGATAATGAAACAGGAAGCCAAACTTCCCTGTGTGCTTTAATTAAATCTATTTAATCCTTTTAGCCCATTGTTGAATCTGCCCATCACTCTACCATGTTCTTGCCAACCATCTAGTAAGTACCCATCCATACCAACCCCATTTACCAGCACTTACTCCAGTCTTATATGTTTAGTTTAGTGATACAGCAAGGTAACACCCCTTATGATCCCCTTAGTCTGCACCGACCAGCGATCCCTGCACATTAACACTACCCTACAAACACTAGGAACAATTTAATATTCATACCAAGCCAATTAACCTGCAAACCTGTACGTCTTCAGAGTGCGGGAGGAAACCGAAGATCTCGGAGGAAACCTAGGCAGGTCACGGGGAGAACGTACAAACTCCACATAGACAGCACCCTTGGGCAGGATCGAACACGGGTATCAGGCGCTGTAAAGGGCCTGTCCCACCAGCATGCGGCAAGCGCGACCAAACGTGGTGGCTTGAGGCATACGGCCTCGCGGGGCCGGTCATAATTCCAACCACGGAGCCGTAAGGAGCTGGTCCCGACATCATACTCACCAATCAGCTGGGCAGGAGGCGGGCCGACTGAATTTGGACGTCGCACGGCGTCTGGCAGTGATGTCATCACGCAACGGCACGCCGGGCGGTGACATCATCACGCAACGCCACGCGCTAGGCGTACACCATCAAGACGCTGCATACGGAGTCCAGACGCTGCGCTTGTCCTCGATGTGGCTGCGGGCCGACAGGCCATTGCCGCGCGGGATTTTTGAACATTGTCAGTTTTTCGGAGCCCCGCGCGATGTCAGGACCAGCCCCGCATAACTCCATACGCATCCGGCGATCGAAGTGGGTACGGCCCCGCGAGGCCATGCGGCTCAAGCGACCACGTTAGGTCGCGCTCGCCTCATGCAGTCGCATGCTGGTGGGACAGGCCCTTTAGGCAGCAAGTCTATTGCTGCGCCACCGTGTCTCAATGATTCAAGTGCTTTTTGAGATGCTTCTCAAATGTTCTGCAAACACCATCCTCCATCACCCCCTCAGGCAGTCTGATCCAAATTCCAACCATTGTCGAAGAAATTTTTTTTTTCTGAACCTTTGAACCTTTTACCCCCACATTATAAAATGGTCATATTCCCCACCTCTTCATGAGTTTATCTAAATGCCTTTTCATTGTTGCCCTCCTATCGGCTTCCACCACTTCTCCTGGCTATAGGTTCCAGGCACCTACCACTGTGTAAACAAAACTGTTTCAAACTCGTAAATGATATGCCTTTTAGTATTTCATATTTCCACCCAGCGAAAGAAAAACGACACTATCTATGCCTTATCTATATAACTAAAAGTCTAATCTTGACCACTTCCTGTCTGCGCTGTATATTGATTTTAGAAAAAACGCTACCCTATATCACTATGATTTTTGGCCATCTTACTCACAGTCCTGCTCCGCTGAAGCAGCCGAGGATTTTTTCGATCGATGAAATATAAAAAAGTTATGAGTGTTTATAAAGTCTTGAGATCAGCTGATTGGTCCTCTCACCTGTCAATTACCACGATGAAGCCCTTTCAGGGTGGGGGAGGGGGGAGGGGGCAGCCGGACTATAAAACAGTCAGTCACTCAGTCAAGTCAAAACAGTCATGTCAGTCAGTCAAAACATGAGTCAGTCACTCATGTAGGGAATTTGAATGTGGTGGCCTACACTCAGCTTGAAATGCTATGAAATTGAATGTGGTGGCCTGCATTCAATTTCAAGCAATAGCCGTGAGTGAACTGCCAGTCCACCAGCCCCGAGTGAGTAATTGGGAACATTTTTCCTGCATCCTGCTTGTCCAGTCCTTTTATAATTTTATACGTTTCTATAAGATCCCCCCTATAGATCAGCCATGATTGAATGGCAGAGTAGACTTCATGGGCTAAATGGCCCAATTCTGCTCCTATCACATGACCTTATGGATGTGCAGAGGGATCTTGTGGTACAAGACCATAAACCGGAAAATAGCAACACAAGCGGACAGGGTGGGAAACAAGGTGCATGCCATATTTGCCTTAATTGATGTCATGATGCAACTTTATGAAACTGGTTGGATCGCATTTGGAGTATTGTGTGTAATTCTGGCCACCCTATTACAGGAAGATGTGGAGGTGAAGACCTGCATCAAGATGTTGTTTGGATTAGAGAGTTTTAGCCATGAGGAAAGGTATGAGAAGGTAGTATCATGATGTTCAGGAGACCTTAAGAGAGGTACATGGTTAGGATAGGTCTGGTGAGATATGGGCCAAATGCAGGCAGGTGGGGCTAGTGTAGATGTGACATGTTGGTCAGCATGGGCTAGTTGTGCCGAAGGGCCTGTTTCCCATGCTGTATGACTCAATGAAAGATTGGACAAACTTAGTTGTTTTATCAAGAGCATTGGAGTTTGAGGGGCAACCTGATGTAAGTATATAATATTACTAGACTAAGTGGGCCCGTTCTCATGGGAGGGCTGGTCCCCCAGTGCAATATTCCACCTCTCCACCAATTCCAATATTGGTGGCCAGTGGGGGGGAGGCTTTCTGGAGCACTAGTATGGGTGTTGTGGGCAGAAGGGACTGTTTTCCACGGGGCTAAAGTATGGACATTGTGGGCCAAATGGATTCTTGGAATGGCAGCTCAGTCACTTAGGCCTGGTGGGCTGGCAGCTCAGTCACTCAGGGCTGGTGGGCTGGCAGCTCAGTCACTCAGGGCTGGTAGGCTGGCAGATCACTCACGGCTATTCCTTAAAATTCCATTTAAAGCAGAGTGCAGAGATAATATATATAAGCATCTGGATAAACAGGGTCTGATCAGGAACAGTCAACATGTATTTGTGCCTGGAAGGTCTTATTTGACAAACTTTCTTGAATTTTTTGAAGAGGTTACTAGGGAAATTGATGAGGGTAATGCAGTGGATGTTGTATATATGGATTTCAGTAAGGCCTTTGACAAGGTTCCCCATGGAAGGTTGGTTAAGAAGGTTAAATCTTTGGGTGTTAATGGCGGAGTAGCAAGATGGATTCAACAGTGGCTAAATGGGAGATGTCAGAGAGTAATGGTGGATGGCTGTTTGTCAGGTTGGAAGCCGGTGACCAGTGGGGTGCCTCAGGGATCTGTGTTGGGTCCACTGTTGTTTGTCACGTACATCAATGGTCTGGATGATGGGGTGGAAAATTGGATAAGTAAGTATGCAGATGATACTAAGATAGGTTGTGTTGTGGATAATGAAGTAGATTTTCAAAGTCTACAGAGAGATTTGGGCCATTTGGAAAAGTGGGCTGAAAGATGGCAGATGGAGTTTAATGCTGATAAGTGTGAGGTGCTACATCTTGGCAGGACAAATCAAAATAGGACGTACATGGTAAATGGTAGGGAATTGAGGAATGCTGTGGAACAGAGGGATCTAGGAATAACAGGGATCTAGGAATCCCTGAAGGTGGAAACGCATGTAGATAGGGTGGTAAAGAAAGCTTTTGGTGTGCTGGCCTTTATAAATCAGAGCATTGAATATAGGAGGAGGGAAGTAATGTTAAAATTGTTCAAAGCATTGGTAAGACCAATTCTGGAGTATGGTGTACAATTTTGGTTGCCAAATTATAGGACGGATGTCAACAAAATAGAGAGAGTACAGAGGAGATTTACTAGAATGTTGCCTGGGTTCCAGCAACTAAGTTACAGAGAAAGGTTGAATAAGTTAGGTCTTCATTCTTTGGAGTGCAGAAGGTTAAGGGGGGACTTGATTGAGGTCTTTAAAATGATGAAAGGGATAGACAGAGTTGACGTGGATAAGCTTTTCCCATTGAGGGTAGGGAAGATTCAAACAAGAGGGCAAGACATGAGAATTAAGGGACAGACGTTTAGGGTAACATGTGGTGGGTGTGTGGAATGAGCTTCCAGCAGAAGTGGTGGAGGCAGGATCGATTTTAACATTTAAAAGTAAAGTGGATAGGTATATGGACGGGAAAGGAATGGAGGTGTATGGTCTGAGTGCAGGTAGATGGGACTAGGGGAAAATAAATGTTCGGCACGGACTGGAAGGACCGAGAGGGCCTGTTTCCGTGCTGTAATTGTTTTATGGTTATCTATCTAGCCTTCTGTAGCAATGAATTCCAGATTCACCACACAAATTAAAGAAATTCTTCCTCATCTCCTAAAAGAACGTCCCTTCATTCTGAGGCTATGACCTCTGGTCCTAGACTCTCCCACTAGTGGAAACATCCTCTCCACATCCACTCTATCCAAGCCTTTCACTATTTGCTAAGTTATAATGAGGTTACCCATCATCCTTCTGAAGTCCAGCGAGTACAGGCCTGGTGCTGTCAAATCCATCATTGCTCCGAAGGATTCAGCCTTTTACTGTTACTGAACACTCTCGTCTTAAATTCCATCTCCCAAAGAGCAACACATCACACCTGCCCAGATTAAACTGCACCTCTCATTTCTCCACCCATATTTTCATCACTTTGTGCTTTTTGCTCAATGTTTCCTCATGTTGGCTCTCGCTGTTCCACCAATCATCCCAGTGGGAGGATGGAGGGAACAGTCCACCAATGATCGGCACACAATGGCTATCTAATATGCTGCTGTGTTACACACAGTGTATTTACCTTGTAATATGCGTGGAGATGATACGACAGTTCTTCGATGCTGCCAAATGCCGAAGGTTGTAATGAATTGCCTTTTGCTTCAAAAAGGCTGTTATTGTAGAGACCGTCTTGACAATACACCACACACTCAACCTTAATCTGGGCCTGCAGCAGCTTTTCTGCTTCCGTTTCTTGCTTGTGGCTCATATTTGCGATTATGACCTGTACACACAAAGACAAAATGAGCAAATATGTCATGGAGCCCTTTGGTCCTGCCTGTCCATTCTGACCAAGGTGCCCCATATCTACACCAACACCTACACCTGCCTGCTCTTGGCCCATATCCCTCTAAACCTGTTCTAGCTTATTTCCTTCGCTCCATGGATGCTGCCTCACCCGCTGAGTTTCTCCAGAATTTTTGTCTGCTATCCATGTTCCTGCCTAGATGTCTTAAATGTTGTCATAGTTTCTGCCTCAACTAAGTCTTCTGGCAGCTCATGTCATCTACTCACCAACCTCGGTGTCAGAAAAACATCTATGACTACTGTCTGAGAAATATGTATGGTTAGGAATTTCTCACTGCACCATTACATGGTGGTGGCTGAAGTTGCCCTTCATATTCCCACTAAATATTTCCCCATGCACCTTAAACCTATGTCCTCTGTTTTTTTTAAATTCCCGTAATCATGGTAAAAGGCTCTGTACATCTGCTCTTTCTATTTCCCCCAATGATCTCATACACCTCTGTAAGATCACTTTTCATCCTCCTACGCTCCCAAGGAATACAGCTCTAGCCCATCCATCCTCCCCCTATAGCTCAGGCCCACAAGTCCTGGCACCATCCTCGTACTGTAAGTCTGCACTCTTTCCACCTTAAGAACATATTTTCTATAACAGGATGAGCAAAACTGAACACAGTACTCCAACTGTGGCCTCATCAGCATCTTGAATGGCTGTAACCCAACATCCCAACTTCATATGTGGTCAGATCCAGGCTCTTTTTCTGGTGGGCAAGTTTAGAATCCAAAATGGCTTTGGACTCCATGAAACTACCAAACGACCACCTACAAAATGTGCTACAGTTACTTGCCCAGGCGATTCCAACAGCACCTCCCAATCCCACAACCTCCCACTAAAACCTTAGGTTTAAGGTGTCACGGTGGCATAGCAGTAGAGCTACTGCCTTACAGCGCCAGAGACTTGGGTTCGATCCTGACTACGAGTGCTGTCTCTATGGAGTTTGTACCTTCTCCCCAAGAAAACTGTGTGGGTTTTCTTCGTGATCTTCGGTTTCCTCCCACACTCCAAAGGCATATAGTTTGTAGGTTAATTGCCTTGGTATAAATGTAAAATTGTCCCCAGTGTGTGTAGGGTAGTGTTAGTGTGCAGGGATTATTTGTCGGAGCGGACTCGGTGGGTCAAAGGGCCTTTTTCCATGCTGTATCTCTAAACTAAACTAAAAAGGACATGGCCAATAGGTATAGGAGTTCACCCCTGCCTGCAGGTTTTAAATTAGTGTCACACACCATCCTGACTTGGTGGTATGGATTCACGGTCCTGAAGTCTTACTTGAATGAGACTTGATTGTATTTATGTATATCAGATCTGTTTGGATAACTTGTAAGTCAAAGGTTACATCTTTCACATGACAAAAATAAATCTAAACCCTGAAACTCCATTAACGAAAGGCAGAAGGTTCGTGTACCGTACCTTGGCAGCTTTGGACAGGTTACTAAAGGCACTGAAATGTTGCTCGGCAACGACCATAAAAATATCCCTTGTGATTTCTGCAATAGTAAAAAGACGATATCACACATGCAACTGATAACCAAGATAAGACAATGTGGGGAGGGGGAGGGGGGGGGGGAGGGAGAACAAATTCTATCTTCGGTTTAATCCAGCATCTGCCTTCTTTCCTGCACAAGTTACAAAGTATCCCACCCCAGTCACTCCCTCTTCTCCCCTTTGCTATTGAGCAAGATGTACAGAAGTTTGAAAATGCACACCTCCACATTCAGGGACAGTTTATTCCCAGTTGTTATCAAGCTATCGAACCATCCTACCACCAAGTAGAGTGGTCCTGTGCTCGCATCTATCCCAGATGCAGACGGTAAAAATATCTTTAATTTTACTTTACTGGACTTTACCTTGCAATCATCGTTATACCCATTATCCTATATCTGCACAATTTCATGCATCGTCTTTTTAATAACTGGATAACACGGAACTCTGCTGCCATAAATCTGAATGTTTCCTGCAAGGTTTCATGACCTGAAAAGTCACCCATTCAGAGTTATACAGTGTGGAAACCGGCCAGTCAACGTGTGCCAGCTACACCAGTCCCACCTGCCTGCTCTTGGTCCATATCCCTCCAAACCTGCCCTATCCATTCCTTCTATCCAGAGATGCTCCCTGTCCTGCTGAGTTACTCCAACATTTTGTGTCTATCTTTAGTTTAACCAAACAATCATTTAGGCTTTTTGTTGTGGATAGAGTGATGAATTGCAGTGTGTTCCTAGTTACAGGCTTAAGACTGAAGTATCCATTACCTTTGATGAATGTTCCTGCTTGGGTGCCCAGAGTTCTTGCAATTCAAAGAAGTACACCTTACACATAGCAGTCACATACCTGTGATTGTCTTCAGTTTTGTAATTGCTGGATTTTTCAATGTAGAGACTTCTTTCTTAATGAAGGATTCAAAGGTATTGTAGTTGACAAACCCCGGCAGCTCTCTTCCACGGTATACTCTTTCATATTGGGGAACTATATGTTGCATGTGATTTTGGACTGACAGTGCAAAAAAAAAGTAAAACTTAAAATCTATTCTTTTCCAATCATGCATTTGATGGCAATATCATAGCCAGGCACTCTCCGCACTCTTTCCAGCTTAACAAAATCCTTCCCATGGTAAGGTGACTGAATACAATACTACAACTGCACCCTCACCCATACATCATACCACTGCAACATAATATCCCAAATTCTATGCTTAATACCCTGACTGATATCAGGCCGGGGGGAGTTCCCCCGCCACGGATACCATGTAATCCCGTGCTACCTGCTCCATTGTCGGGTAGTCGACGACTAAACTGTCTCCCCCACCTGGTTTGCTAGGTGAGGAGGGGGCTGTGGACCCTCAACAAGACCTGTCAAAGGGCGAATGAGCTTCTAGCAAGCCAACGGACATCCATACTTCAGTGGAAGTTGCGATCACTATCGTACATAGCATTGTAAGGAATGATGATAAAGCACACACACCAAAATTCTATACTTCCAGCAGCGGAAGTCCGCAGAAACTGGAGGACAGAGATATGTGGTGCGTCCATCACAGCTCCTGTTGGAAACCAGCACCACTGCATCGCTTATGTTTTCAACGATGATGAATGAATGAATGACATACCTGCACTCATAGCTCCCACTGTTCCACAACACTCCCCAGGGCCCTCATGGTTGTGAACTGGGATCAGTTAAAGACTGGGCTAGATATGCTTCCTGACCCACTGAGTTATTTCAGCACTTTGTGCCTATGTCTGGTAGAAACTGCAACTGCAGTTCCTTTCTAAGCATGGAACAAGCTGTACTGGTTAACACAGACCTTGAGAGCACAATGAGACAGGCCAAGCCTGGAAGGAACAACATTAAATAATATGGTTCCCTATTTCTCCCAGTATTTATCGCCAGCATCTACCATCAATGATCCCCACCATATTTGCCCTTGCCTCGTTTAGTTTACAGATACAGTGTGGAAACAGGCCCTGCGGCCCACTGAGTCCACACTGACCAGTGATCCCTGCACATTAACACTATCCTACACATACTATCCTACACACACTAAGGACAATTTACATTTATACCAAGCCAATTAACCTGCAAACCTGTAAGTTTTTGGAGTATAGGCGGAAACCGAAAATCTCGGAGAAGAACCCACGTGGTCACGGGGGAAGAACGTACAAATTCCGTACAGACAGCATCTGTAGTCAGGATCGAACCTGGGTCTCTGCCGCTGCAATTGCTGTAAGGCAACAACCCTATCGCTGCGCCACCGTGCCACTCCTTGCCTCTTCTGTAGGAAGGTGATAACAGCAACAGAAGAAGGTCGGAGGAGGAGGAGCGGCAGCAGGTGAAGGAGAGCGGGAATTGGCTGAGGGATTTAATTTGCAAATTGGTGAATTGGCGGATTAGGCAAGTTATCAGCCAATATAAGCAAGGTTGCTCTCGGGGAGCGGGCAGTCGGGGAGCGGCCTTGTCGAAGGAAGTGCCTTGTGAGAAAAGTGCGAGTCTTTGGCTCAAGAGTCTTTGGCGAGGAGGCTGGGGCAAGGAGGCTACACTTGGAAATTTGACATTTCTGTCTTCTGAAGAAATGGCAGGCATGATGGTGCAGTGTGTTTCCTGCAGGTTGTGGGAAGTCAGGGACACTGCTGGTGCTTCTGGAAACTACACCTGCAGAAATTGTGTCCAGTTGCAGCTCCTGAATGAATATGTTAGGGAACTGGGGAAGCAGCTGGATGACCTCAGGGCCATCCGGGAAAACAAGAGCATTGTGGCAGGACCTACAGTGAGGTTGTCACGCCAAGAATACAGTAAGAGTGAAGGTGGGTGACTGTGAGAAAGGGGAGTAACCGTGGAGTGCAGGAGACCCCAGTGGCTGTGCCGAATGAAAACAGGTACACTCTTTTGGGAGCTGTCGGGGCAGACAATGCTTCCAGTCAAAGCGGCAAACAGGTCAGTGGCTCCAATCCCAGTGGTGATGAGACTTGACAGGAAAGGCCGACGTCTGGCAGAGCTGTAGTGGTGGGTGATTCCATTGACCGAGGTGCTGACAGGAGATTCTGTAGCGGCAGGCGAGGATGACCCGTTGCCTTCCTGGAGCCAGGGTTCAAGATATCACAAACCGACTTCAGAACATCCTCGAGAGGGAAGGTGAACAGCCGGCAGTAGTTGTGCACATGGGCACAAACGATGTCGGGAAGAAGAGGAAGAAGGTTCTGCAACGCGTGTTTAGAGAGTTAGGAAGAAGACTGAAAAGCAGGACTTCTAGGGTGGTTATCTCCGGATGACTTCCAGTACTTCTTGCTAGTGACGGCAGGAACAGGGAGATAGAGGATCTGAATGTATGGCTGGGGGGCTGGTGCAGGGAGCTTTATAGACCATTGGGGTCTTTTCTTGGATACGGGTGACCTGTACAAAGGGCGGGTTACACCTTAACTGGACGGGAACCAATGTTTTGGCAGACAGGTTTGCTAATGCTACACGTGTGGGTTTAAACTAAATAGTGGGGGGGGTGGGGAAGGATTGACAAATTGGGAGTATAAAGATGGCGTTAAAGGGGAAGTGGGTAGAGGAAAAATTACAAAATACTCGCAAATTAATGGGAAGGAAAGTTCAAGAAGGGATGAGAGAGTAAGGTCAGGGCCAATAATGTGAGAGGGGAGGTGAATACCATAGTTAGAGTGTTGTTTATGGATGTGTGATCTATAAGAAATAAAGTGGATGAGCTTGAGGCTCAGTTAGAAATTGGCAAGTATGATGTTGTGGGAATTACAGAGACATGGCTGCAAGAGGACCAGGGCTGGGAACTGAATATTCAATGGTATATGTACTATTGAAAAGACAGACAGGCGGGCAGTGAGGGTGGGTAGCTCTGATGGTGTGGAATGAAATTCAGTCCTTTGCGAGGGGTGACATAGAATCAGATGTAGAGTCAGTATGGATAAAACTGAGGAATTCTAAGGGTAAAAATACCCCAAATGGAAGTTATCTACAGGCCCCCAAACAGTAGCTTGGATATAGGGTGCAAGATGAACCAAGAGTTAAAATTGTCATGTCTTAAAGGTAATACTACGGTTGTTATGAGAGATTTCAACATGCAGGTAGACTGGGAAAATCAGGTTGGTACTGGACCCCAAGAAAGGGAGTTTGTGGTGCCTCCGTGAAGGATTCTTAGAGCAGCTTGTACTGGAGCATTCCAGGGAGAAGGCAATTTGTGTTGTGTAATGAACAGGATTTGATAAGGGAACTTGTGGTAAAGGAGCCATTTGGAGATAGTGACCAATCAACAATTTGAGAGGGAGATGGAAAAATCGGAGGTATCAGTATTACAGTTGAACAAAGGGGAGCCATGAGGGAGGAGCTGGCCAAAATTGACTGGAAAGATAACCTAACAGGGATGAGAGTGCAACAACAAAGGCAGATATTTCTGGAAATAATACAGAAGGTGCAAGATCAGTTCCTTCCAAAGAGGAAGAAAAATTCCAAGGGGAGTAAGGGGCAATCGTGACAAGGGAAATCAGGGACAGTATAAAATAAGAGAAGTATAACATAGCAAAGACGAGCGGGAAGCCAGAGTATTGGAACACTTTTAAAGAGCAACAGAAGATAACTAAAAAGGCAATACAGGGAGAAAAGATGAGGTACGAAGGTAAGCTAGCTAAGAATATAAAGGAGGATAGTAAAAGCTTCTTTAGGTATATGAAGAGGAAAAAAATTAGTTAAGACCAAGTTGGACCCTTGAAGACTGAAACAGGTGAATTTATTATGGGGAACAAGGAAATGGCGGACGAGTTGAACAGGTACTTTGGATCTATCTTCATGGAAGAAGACACAAACAATCTCCCTGCTGTACTAGTGGCCAGAGAATCGAGGGTGACAGAGGAACTGAAGGACATTCACATTAGGCAGAAAATAGCGTTGGGTTGACTAATGGGACTGAAGGCTAATAAATCCGCAGGGCCTGATGGTCTGCATCACAGGGTACTTAAGGAAGTGGCTCTCAAAATCGTAGACACATTGGTGATCCAATTTTTCAATGTTCAATAGATTCAGGATCAGTTCCTGGGGATTGGAGGGTAGCTAATGTTATCCCACTTTTTAAGAAAGGCAGGAGAGGGAAAACAGGGAATTATAAACCAATTAGCCTGACATTGGTGGTGGGGAAGGCGTTGGAGTCAATCATAAAAGATGAAATAGCAGCACATTTGGATAACAGCAACAGGATCGGTCCGAGTCAGCATGGATTTACGAAGGGAAAATCATGCTTGACTAATCTTCTGGAATATTTTGAGGATGTAACTAGGAAAATGGATAAGGGAGAGCCAGTGGATGCAGTGTACCTGGACTTTCAGAAAGCATTTGATACCTTATCATAAGAGATTAGTGGGCAAAATTAGAGCACATGGTATTAGGGATAGGGTATTGACAAGGTGCACCTTATCCCCCCCCCCCCCCCCTTTTTGTCTTGTTTTTTGCACTGAGTAGGAGCAGTTTTTAATCTCACTGTAGATGTGTATAGTGACAATAAAAGGCATTCTGATTCTGAGGATAGAAAATTGGCTGGCAGACAGGAACCAAAGTGTAGGGAGTAATGGGTCCCTGTCAGAATGGCTGGCAGTGGGGTACCTCAAGGCTCGGTGCTGGGACCGCAGCTATTTACAATATACATTAATGATTTAGATGAAGGGATCAAGAATAACATTAGTAAATTTGCAGATGACACAAAGCTGGGTGGCACGTGAACTGTGAGGAGGATGATATGAGGATGCAGGGTGACTTGGACAGGTTGGTTGAGAAGGCAGATGCAGTTTAATGTGGATAAATGTGAGGTTATCCACTTTGATAGCAAAAACAGGAAGGAAGATTACTATCTAAATGGTGTCAAGTTGGGAAAAGGGGTAGTATTGTGAGATCTAGGGCTCCTTGTTCATCAGTCACTGAAATTAAGCATGCAGGTACAGCAAGCAGTGAAGAAAGCGAATGGCATGTTGGCCTTCATAACATGAGGAGTTGAGTATGGGAGCAAAGAGGTCCTTGTGGAGTTGTACAGGGCCCTAGTGAGACCACATCTGGAGTATTGTGCGCAGTTTTGGTCTCCAAATTTGAGGAAGGATATTCTTGCTATAGAAGGAGTGCAGCGTAGGTTCATGAGGTTAATTCCCAGGATGGCAGAACTGTCATTTTTTTTGTTAGAATTGAGCGGCTGTGCTTGTATACTCTGGAATTTGGGATGAGAGGGAAATTGAAACATATTAAGGGTTTGGACACTCGAGGCGCAGGAAACATGTTCCCGATGTTGGGGGGAAGTCCAGAACTAGGGGTCTTAGTTTAAGAATAAGGGGTAAGCCATTTAGAACGATTATGAGGAAAAGCTTTTTCACACTGAGGGTTGTGAATCTACCTCAGAAGGCGGTGGAGGCCAATTCTCGGTCTACTTTCAAGAGAACGTTGGATAGAGCTCTTAAAGATAGCAGTCAGGGATATGGTGAAAAAGCAGGAACGGGGTACTGAGTATGGATGATCAGGCATGATCACGGTGAATGGCAGTGCTGGCTCGAAGGGCCGAATGGCCTATTCCTACACCTATTATCTATTGTCTAAATGGCGCACTACTAGGTTCAGCAACAGCTACATTCCTGTAACTATCAGGCTCCCCACCACTACTCTAATCCTACCCTGACAACAGAACATCACAGAGCTTGCACGATCATGGACTTGGTTTTTTTCATAATTGCATTTTGCATTTTTTTTTGCAGTCTTCATTTAAAAAAATGTTTTTGCATAATCCTAAGTGTAAATTATATATTACAATATATTACTACGTAATCGCTGGAATGGGCCGTGATGCTGGGGCGCGGAGCCAACCAGGACCAGGCCCAACCGCCAGCAGATCGGGAAGTGACGTTGATGAGTGAGAGGGGCCGTTGGAGAGCGAGAGGGGCCATTGGAGAGAGTGAGGGTCCGTCGGAAAGCTGTTGTCCGCATGAGTGCCAGCGGTCGGTGGAGGATGCGAACCAAAAGGGACCCGGCGTGGGGGGCCGCCAAGAACAAAGAGGGACTCGGCGTGGGGGGCCCGCTGAGAACAGAGGGACTGGGTGGGGGGAAGGGGGGAGAAGGAAGAGGGACATATTGAATACTTCTGCAACATAGTTGGTGCCCCGTTTACGCGGCTCTTGCATACTTCCACCGTATGTAAACAAAGAATCTCACTGTGCCAAGTACATGTGGCAATAAAGCATCAGTCAACAAATATATATTTATGCTCACATTTTGATACACGGTTGTTGAGGAATGTGTTCCAGTCACAAAACTCATTTCGTACTATGGTGATGTACCTCTCGCCATCTATCTTATCCTGAGGTTCCTCCCCCATGGTCAGATTTTTTATGTGGCTGCAGAAGTTGTTGATTTTCTGGAAATTAAATCACAAGTTTTGTGAAGTTATCGGCACAAGCATGTAGAAAAACATTAACCAATAAAAACGGTCACCTTTTGGTAGAAGCAGATGCTTTTTTACCAAGGCGAGACACAAAGTGCTGGAGTAACTCAGCGGGTCAGGCTGCATCTGTGGAGAACGTGGACAGGTGACGCTTTGGGTTGGGACCCTTGGGTCTCAACCCAGAACATCATTTATCCACATTCTCCAGGGATGCTGTCTGACCCGTGAGTTAGTACTTTGGGTCTCCCCTTGGGTTCTGATCCAAAACATCACCTATCCATGTTTTCCAGGCACTGGGCCAGTACTTGCTGGAATTAAGAAGGATGAGGGGGACCTCAATGAAACTTACCGAATAGTGAAATGCTTCGATAGTGGATGTGGAGAGGATGCTTCCACTGGTGGGAGAGTCCAAGACCAGAGGTAATATCCTCAGAAATAAAGGACATTCTTTTTGGAAGGAGATGAGAAGAAATTTCTTCAGTCAGAGGGTGGTGAATCTGGCAAATTCTTTCCCATAGAAGGCTGTGGAGGCCACAGCAAGAGATGGTGGTCAGTATTTCCACTCCCGGAATCAGAGAGAGATCAAGACGGGAAGGCGCAGGGCTGTATTTTCAGAGTCTTCGTCACCATCAATAACAGGCAGGGACCACCATGCAGGGACAGAACGTTGAGCTTGTGTGACCAAATGTTAGCGTTTGAAGGCTCTGGGCCTGTACTCACTGGAGTTTAGAAGGCTGAGGGAGGGGAGGTGGGGGAAATCTCAAAGAAACCCACTTTGAATTCAGTTCATTCAGTGACTCCTCAGGTTTGAAATTAGACCTGAAATGTAACTTTTGGCAGCGAACCTGCCCTTCGACGCAGGGGGATGAAATGGCAGGCTGAGCACAGTTCCAGCTTCACTTACCCCCTCCCTGTATGTTGCTGTGGAACAAAGCAGACTAAACAAAGCCATGAAACAGAGAGGGCCTTACCTCAATTAAGAATGTTATTTGCTCGGAGTAAGTAGTGGGGGCTGCGGTGCCGTACCTCTCGAGGGTTTGCAGAGACTGGTTCAGCTTGGTTTCTATTTCATTTCGTAACTGAGGCAATGATTTCTTGAAAAGACAGATTAAGCAAGGGTCACTATTTTGAAAGTCTGTCTATTCTAGTGATCACTCCTGCAATACACTTCCCAGCTTATTCCACAATCCCAAGTACCTACGCACCTATTACAGAGCCTTCCACGGTCAAGAGCAAACCCAGAAAGCTTTAAATGTCAATGCAGTACTTTTGAACAAAGATTGAAAACAAAACAAGAATTCAGAAGGAACAAAACAACTATTATGACACGTCAGCAATCTATTGGAACTGAGGGATAAATGCTGTCCAGAACTTAGGGCGGCTCAGTGGCACAGTGTTAGAGTTGCTCCAGGGACCAGGGGTCGATCCGGTCCGTAGGTGCTGTCTGTACGGAGTTTGTACTTTCTCCCTGTGATCTGCCTAGGTTTTTCTCTGAGATCTTCAGTTTCCTCCCACACTCCAAAGACGTAAAGGTTTGGAGGTTAATTGGCTTGGTATAAATGTACACTTTTCCCAGTGTGTGTGTGCGAGTGTTAATTTGGGGGATCGCTGGTTGGTGCGGATTCATTGGGCCAAGGGGCCGGTTTCCGTGCTGTATCACTAAATGGAAGTAAACTGTGGAGAGTAATACTTACCGTAACTCACCTGTGAACCTGTCCACTTGTTTTAAGATCTCATTTGAAAGATGGCATCTTTGGACTGCAACAATATCTCAGTGTTGACCAAGGAACTATGTTTAGTTGAGTTTAGAGATACAGCACGGCATCAGGCCCTTTGCCCCACTGAGTCTACGCCAACCATCGACCACCCGTCCACACTACTTCCACGTTATCTCACTTTCTCATCCACTCCCCACACACTGGGGGCAATTTCCTGAGACCAATTAACCTATAAACATGCCCGTCTTTGGGATGTGGGAGAAAACTGGAGCAGCCGGAGGAAACCCACGTGGTCACAGGGAGAAGATGTAAACTCCATTCAGAGAGCACCTGTGGTCGGGATTTCAGGTTTCCACATCACACACCAAAAATAAGACCGTCGTTTATCCCACAGAATTTCCCAAGAGCGCTGGAGTTAAATAAAACCGATTTTATATGTCCCAAAGTTACTGACAGGCCTCAAGACGAACATTGCTGAATTACTTTAAAATGCAGCTGATCAGCACAACCCTGATGTCAAAGAAAATGGAGGTTGTTTTTACAAGGTAAAACTTACAATAATGTGGTTGACAAGTTCCTTTGTAAGCCGAACGGCCAAATTTGGGATGCCTGCCTTTCCGTCATCCAAAAGTGGTCTAGTTATTAAAATTGTGAAAAAAAGAATACCTTGGTCAAGGTTGAAACATTGCGAGATAATGACAAAATAACAATCAATCAATTTAAACATTGCTTGCAGATGGAAAACAAAACTAAGTTGATACAAAGCGAACTTCCAAGGACGGCACTGTGGCGCAGCGATAGAGTTGCTGCCTTGCAGCGCCAGAGACCCGCCGGGTGTCAGGGATTATGGGGAAAAAGCAGGAGAATCGGGTTAGGAGAAAGAGATAGATCAGCCACGATTGACTGGCGAAGTAGACTTGATGGGACGAATGGCCCAATTCTGCTCCTATCATTTATGTCCTTATGAGATCCAGGTTTGACCCCGACTACGGGTGCTTTTCTGCATGGAGTTTGTATGTTTTCCCCGTGACCTTCATTGGATTCCTCCCACACTCCAAAGATTGTCCCTAGTGTGTGTAGAACAGTGTTAACATGCAGGGATCGCTGGTCAGTGCAGACACAGTGGGCCGAAGGGCCATTTTCCTCGCTGTATCTCTTAACTAAACAATGTGAAATTTGACTCAATGGCATACATTGTCCTGGGACTGCAAGGTGACTATTTGGTGCAAGCTTGATGTGAAGGCCGTTTGCACATACAACTGGGAAGTGCTAAGCATGTTAGGTGTCTACCATCTACACGATCTGCCATCTACTCTTCACTTAATGGAAAGAAAGTCTTCACCATTTACCCAAATTGTTCATGGTTTTCAAAAAATGCCTTTTCCTTTGCGATTGCATCCACCAGCGATACATTTTCATTAATGTCGTTCTGGCCACGACACTTAACGATCATGTATCCCTTCGCCAGCTCTACTGTCAGGTTCTGCACAATGTCAACTACGTCCTTCTCTGTTCCTTTGTCCACCAGGTCAGGTTTCGTCAAAATACCTTCAAATTTAAAAGAAAATAAAGGGAAAGATGATGGAATTAATTTGCTGCCACTGATTAGTGGTGGTGGTGCCAGAAATTTTGAAAATCATAAGATATGGAACTATATTTGTCACCTGTACCGAGGTACAGTGAAATTCTTTTTTGTATCCCGTCCGGTACAACATAAGCACTTTAACAGGGCAGGACGGTGGCACAGCATTGGTGGCAACAGAGTTGCTGCCTTGCAGCACCAGAGACCTGGATTCGATGGACAATAGACAATGGGTGCATGAGTAGGCCATTCGACCCTTCGAGCCAGCACATTCAATGTGATCATGGCTGATCATTCCTAATCAGAACTCCTTTCCTGCCTTCTCCCCATATCGCCTGACTCCGCTATCTTTAAGAGCCCTATCTAGCTCTCTCTTGAAAGTATCCAGAGGACAGGCCTCCACCACCCTCTGAGGCAGAGAATTCCACGGACTCACAACTCTCTGTGTGAAGTACTGTTTCCTCCTCCACGTTCTAAGTTTAAGACTGAGGTGAGAGAAAAACGTTCTCACCCAGAGTGTTGTGAATGTATGGAATTCCCTGCCACAGAGGGCAGTGGAGGCCAAATCACTGGATGGATTTAAGAGAGAGTTAGGGACTAGTGTAGTCAAGGAATGTGGGGAGAATGCAGGCGCAGGTTATTAATAGGAGACGATCAGCCATGATCACAATGAATGGCGGTGCTGGCTCGAGGGCCGAATGGCCTCCTCCTGCACCTATTTTCTATGTTTCTAAATGGCTTATCCCTTGTGATGTATGTAATATAATTAGCATATGTTATGTCTTGTGCGAGGGGACGCATGCGCTGAGGGAGCCTCAAGTAGCAATGTTACAAAATTTTGAGATTTTAAAAATCAAGTCTGCAATTTATCCCATCAGATAAAGCATAAAAAGAAGTTTAATTTGACACCTAATTCACTTTCATATCTTCAGTATTAAGAAAATTATGGCCATTTTCATACTCGGAAATTAGCATCTTGTTCCCCATTGCCTTTCAATTGACTTAACTCAAAAGCTGTGATCTGGAACAGTTAAAAGCCCATAACTTTCTTAAAAATTAAGAGAACTCAATGAAATTTTCAGTTATTATAGATTGAAGCATTCTGAAATAAATATGAAACAATCTTACTTGGATGACCTGAAATTAAAGCATATAATTAGTTAGTTATCTAATTGTAGCTAATTACAAAATTCAATGAGTAGATCTGAACATCTATCCATTTCTTAAGAAAAGATAAACTTTTTTTAAATTGCCTAAGTGTCCAAATAACATTCACACAATAATCCACAATATAACATAATTTTTAAATCTCATTTTCATGAATTTCTGGGCCAAATGGAAGGAATTTAGTGTTTAATGCCTGTAAATTAATGGCCATTTAAATCAACTAGCGAGTGGGATTTAGTGGAATGCGGGTGGATTAGAACATTGCGGTTAGCGGTGGTCGGCAGGGAAAATACTGTTTGTTCATACATTTTTTTGGATCCCATTTTGCAACATGAAAATATTATTAAAGCCTCCCGAAAAACCAACTTTTAATATAAAAATAAACTATTTACCTTTTTTTCTCCCCTACGCAAAATCCTTCCGGTTGTCGGTTCTCACGGCTTTTGAAGGTGATTTTTAAATTACTCTAGTTAACAAATAATTTAGAGTAATTTAAAAATACCTTCATTCATGAAATGTCGGAGCGATTTTTCTTCCGCAACGAAATTGCCCGCCAGTCATCGATTTTTCCTGCCTGTGGAAAAACGGCACTATAAGCCCGCCCCCCTCTGAAAGGCGCCAAAGTCGCGCACACGGGGAGTGGCAGAACTGCAGCGCTGCTCAAGGTTAGTTTTGTAACATACCTACCTCAAGGTGGCGTCCGAGAATAAAGAAGCTTGTTAGTTTACTCCTGTATCTGAGTGATCTTTCAATTCAGTTCCAAGCACCCAAATACACTACAATTGGTGGCGAGGATGGGATGGAGTTTGTGAACTCACCCGCAGGACTATTTTGCAACACGTAGGATTGTTTAACAGTTTAAACAGTAGCTACGGAGTTGTGTCGCAGTTGTTTGCGAGCTGGACATGAGAGGCCTGCAGATCCCTCTAAGCACGGGACTGTAGTTTGAAACATCAGCTGTACAAGTCGGCGAGTTTGTCAGGCTATCTCTATGTTGTGTCTACGTGGCAAGATGTGGTCCTTCAGATTGTTACACATTTTAGACTGAGTTCTTTTTTGTTGAATTCCTCAAGCTGAATAATCTTTTTACAGCTAAGTTTTAGGTGAATTGTTACACCAAAACACACAAGGATAACGAGGGAACAAGGATAAAAGAATAGAACAGAACAAAGAAGAAGGGTTGTCAAGAGAAAAAAAAGTTAAAAAGAGGTTATGTTTGGAAACAAAGTGGAACGGCACTAAGCAAAAAGATATGTCGCCAAATGGTTTTGAATTGGCACAAAGAAAAGAAAGGTCGGAACAGGAAGCAAGGAAAACAAGTGGGGTAGTAAGTGTCACTGAAGAACGCAGCCAAAAGCTGGAAGCCTAACCAGCAGGTAAGCGACGGTGTCAACTTACCTGGAACGCTTTCCAGGGCCATGCAGCCATGGCAAAGAGGCAGAAGAGGCCCAGCAGCCGCCACCGACTTCGGGTAAGTTCCAGGGCCGTGTACTGTGTAGGCCACGGACAGGTCCGGAGACCGCCACCGATTTGGACCGTTTTCCAGGGCTGTGTGTCCCACAGCCAGGCCCAGGAGCCGCCACCGACGTCGAGTGAGGGCCTAGTACAGGGTAGGCCACAGTCAGGTCCGGAGAAGTCACCGACAAAAACGAAGTCAACCCGGCCGGGAGTCAGCCCGGTCGTGAGAGAAAGCCCAGTCGTAAGAGACGGCCGTGAGTGGAAAAAGCCCGGTCACGGGAGACGACCGCGAACAGAGAAAGCTCGGTCGAGAGCAGAGTCAGCCCGACTGTGAGCAGAAAAGATGGTCCGGCCATGCAAGAGATGTGGACCGGCCGAGTGGGAATGCCGACTGCGAGAGAGAAGCGGACCCAGCCGAGTGAGCAAGCCGACCGCGAGAGAGAAGTGGACCAGGCCCCGCGAGAAAAGCGGGACACAGCACTTGGGCCGAGTGAGAAAGCTGGCCGCGCAAGTGAAGCGGACCAGGCCCCGCGAGAGAAGTGGTCAAAAGCCGAGAAGTCGAGAGCTGAGAAACCCGGACGTGAGAGGAAGTCCGGCCCCGAGCGAAGAGTGGGTCTGCGCAAGAGAAGCAGGACACAGCACTCAAGCACACAGCACTTGGGCCGAGTGAGAAGCCGGCCGCAAGAGAAGCGGGTCCGTGCAAGAGAAGCGGGACACAGCGCTTACCCAGCCCCCGTCAGCAGGGCACAGTATTGACGAGCAGAGCAGCCAGGTGTGCCGGAGAGCCAGAGACGAGCCGAGCAGCGGGACCAGCAGTGGGAGCCAGCAGAGTGAGGCCGCGCCGCGGAGTCGACTTGGCAGGCAAGTCAGCGGTGAAACAGCGGAGGGAACAGCCAGCGGATGAGCCAGCGGTAGCAGCGGAGATTCGGAGTGGCCAGCAGCAACAGTGTCCTTGGGCGAAGTTCTGAAGAATCCAAGAGGTCGAGAAGGCACCGGAGTCCATAGGCCGACAAGCTGGACCGGCGAGATCCTTCAAAGTAAAAGCAGGACTGTTAAATGTATTGTATTGTTCACTATTCCTTCCAAGTAAAAGCAGGACTGTTTGGATGTAATGCATTGGTCACTGTTATTAATAGTAAATCTGTGTGCATATAAGGAATATGGTTTAAAATGTTCTAAATGGCTATTAACATGAAATGTTGGTTAATAGTATAAATCTATTATTATAAGAATTAGTAATAGTCAGTGGGCTGGATCAATTCTTAGTGTGTAAAAGGATTAAGTCTCGTGCAGAAAACACAGTGAGAGAACAGAATATAGTGCACCTGAATAGCAACTGGTAGCATGGCTGTTCAAATAGTAGGAAAGGTGCCCCAGTTAGATTCTGGGTGTAATTTTGTGAAATGGACCAAGTTTTGGAGGCTTGTTTCATTTCCAACGATATTGCTGCAGAGGGAAAGAGAGCATGGTTCATATTAGGCCTAGGAAGAGAGGGGTATCAGACAATACGTATGTTACTGCTGCCAAAGCCCACAGACAAAATGTACGAGGAGTGTACGGAGACATTAATGGCTCATTTCTCACCAAAACCTCCAAGGACATCCAGAGGCAAGGAGCCTGAACTAAAGAGGGCAGGGAGTCCCTCAAAGGACAAAAGTCAAGGGCAAAGTGAGAAAAGTCAAGTGCCAAGTGAAAAAGGCCAAAGGTAAAAGGCAAAGTGACAAAAGTCAAATGCAAAGGGACATTGCCATCCAGAGGGCAACCCTTATTAAAGCTGCATTCAGGGGTATGAAGGTACGGAGAGAGATCCAGAAACAACAGAAGGCAGCAACGGTAATACAAACAGCATTTAGAAGGCACAGAGTATACCGTCCATACAGGGCAATGAGATTGGCAGCTAAAATACAGCAAACCCATTATAGGGCACACCTTCAAATGGAAAGTGATCGCAAGACTTACATGAAGGTACGCAGCAGTGTTGTGCTGATTCAGGCTGCCTATCGAGGAATGGTTGTTCGAAAACAATTCAAAAGCATGCACAAATCTGCCAAGGACATACAGACTTATTATCAGATGCATAAACAGCGTCAGTATTTCAAGAAACTACGCTGGTCTGCCATTGCGGTACAGCAACGATACAGAGCTTGCCAGATAAGAGATGTCCAAGTGAGACATTATAATAGTTTGAGAAAAGCAGTGGTTTGTATTCAGGCCTTCTACCGTGGGATTAAAGCCAGAGAATTGGTTGAGTCAGCATGCCATATTAAGTCTGTCTTAATGATGTGCTTTACAAGAAAACATTTCTTGATGCAAAAGGCGGCTGCAGTCACTGAACTTTTACAATAGCCCTCTTTTGCTCAATCCACTGCCTAACCACCATACCCTTGTAGGCAGCCTGAATGGTAAAGGTTGCATACCTCATTGACTGATATTGCACAAACTGGGAATGCCCTATTTTGCATGCTTTGTACCATCTCTGGATCCGAAATGACTGCTCACCGATCAAGGGAACGCTACAGAGCTATGCGACAAGCAGTCATTTCAAAACTAGGGGCGTCAAGGGATATGAGGAGAAGGCAGGCACGGGTTATTGATAGGGGACAATCAGCCATGATCACAATGAATGGCGGTGCTGGTTCGAAGAGCCGAATGGCCTCCACCTGCACCTATTTTCCATGTTTCTAAGTAAAATGTGGAATACACCATTGTTAGGTAGTTCCGAAGTAACTAGAGACAAAATCTAATCAGAGGGACAGTCAGACTGGTCAGAGGGGGAGGGAAGGAGAGAGAGGGATAGCAAGGGTTGCATAGAGATGACACAATTCATACCGCTGGTGCGTAAGCTGCCCAAGTGAAATTTGCACTGGGTCTCACTCTGACAATGGAGGAGGATCATATTGACTTGCGGAGCTGGCTCAAAGGGTCGAATGGCCTAATCGTGCACCTAATCCTGACATTCCAATGCCACATAAGGGGCAGTGCAAGGGAGATGTCGCTGAGGCCTACTCAAAATACAAAGCCTACTCCAGGCCATTGTGCATGTGTTGGGTACCTGGGTGAAGGGGGAGTGGAGTGAGGAAGGGTATGCAATTACCCAAAGTTCTGTCTCCAGAAGGGTCCATTTCCTGGGCCATTTTCAGTGCTTCTGTGGTTGCTATGTCGACGTTACAAGGCACGACCACAAGGTTGATTGTCTCTTGTTTCATAATAAATGATGTAATGAGTCTCTTGGTCTAGAATAAAGCAGACCACAGTTATAGAACCTTGATGAGGTTGACATCTACACATTGTAAAGGCACAAGTACTTCAGGCAAAAGTGCAATGGACAACAAAACAATTGTAATTTTGCATTTCCAGGGAATTACATTTCCTGATCTTAGTAGTGCACCATTTGTACCTCCTGCCCAATGGTAACAGCTAGAAGATTCGGCAGGGTGGGGCAGCGGTAGAGTTGCTGCCTTACAGCGCCAGAGACCTGGGATCGATCCAGACTACGGGTGCCGTTTGTACGGAGTTTGTATGTTCTCCCAGTGACCATGTGTGTTTTCTCCGAGATCCTCGATTTCCTCCCACACTCCAAAGACGTACAGAAATGTAGATTAATTGGATTGGTTAATGTGTAAGTTGTTCCTAGCGTGTGTAGCATAGATGCAGGGCTGGATTTGGATGAAGAGAAGCCCTAAGCTATTTCACTTGTGAGCCCCCCCCCCCCCCCCCATCCCCCACCTCCACGACTAGTCAAGTCAAGTTTGTTCATCACATACGAGATGTGCAGTGAAATGAAAAGTGGCAACGCTTGCGGATCGTGCAAAAAAAAACAAACTACAAAACAGAATGGAACAGAATCACATATTCACATATTATACATTTGGGGGAGGAAAAAAAGAAAACAACAACAATTTAAAAAATACATCACACAATAGTAAATTGGTACAGTAAGTTAGTCCCTGGTGAGATAGGAGTTTACAGTCCTAATGGCCTGTGGGAAGAAGCTCCTTCTCATCCTCTCCGTTTTCACAGCATGGCAACGGAGGCGTTTGCCTGACCGTAGCAGCTGGAACAGTCTGTTGATGGGGTGGAAGGGGTCCCCCATGATCTTGTCGGCCCTGGATTTGCACCTTCTGATGTATAGTTCCTGCAGGGGGGACGAGTGTAGTTCCCATAGTGCGTTCGGCCAAACGCACTACTCTCTGCAGAATCTTCTCGTCCTGGGCAGAGCAGTTCCCAAACCAAATTGTGATGTTTCCGGACAAGATGCTTTCCACAGCCACTGAGTAGAAGCACTGGAGGATCCTCGGAGACACTCTGAATTTCCTCAATTGCCTGAGATGGTAAAGGTGCTGCCTTGCCTTACTCACCACTGCGGCAGCGTGTGATGTCCATGTCAGATCCTCTGACACGTGGACTCCCAAGTATTTAAAGCAGCTCACCCTATCCACAGTATCACCATTTATCTTTCAATGGTGTGTACGTCCTTGGATGATGTGCCCTCCTAAAGTCCACGATCAGTTCCTCAGTTTTTTTGACATTCAAGAGGAGGCTGTTGTCCTGACACCAGAGTGCCAGACCAGCCACCTCCTCGCGGTAGGCCTTCTCATCGTTATCGGAGATCAGGCCCACCACCACAGTGTCATCAACAAACTTGATTATAGAGTTGGAGCTGAGCCTAGCCACACAGTCATGTGTGTACAGGGAGTACAGTAGGTGGCTGAGGACGCAACCCTGGGGGGATCCTGTGCTAAGGGTGAGGGACTTTGATGCATTTCCACCCATCTTGACCTCCTGGGGTGAGAAAGTCCAGGGCCCAGGCACACAGGGGGGTGTTGAGCCCTAATTCTAGCAGCTTCTCAACAAGTCTGGTGGGGACTATCGTGTTGAAGGCTGAACTGAAGTCTATGAACAGCATCCTCACATAATCCACCCTTCTGGCTCTCAAGGTGAGAGAGAGCGATGTGCAGAACCTGGGAGACCGCATCGTCTGTGGATCTGTTTAGATGGTATGCGAATTGTAGCGGGTCCATGTTACGAGGGAGGAAGGCACAGATGTGTTTCTTGACCAGCCTTTCAAAGCATTTCATGACTGCCGAGATGAGGGCCACCAGACGGTAGTCAATCAGACAGGCTGGGGAGGCATTATTTGGTACAGGTACAAAGAAGGATCTTTTGAAGCAGGCAGGGACCACGGACTTGGCCAGGGAGAGGTTGAATATTGTAGTAAGCACCGGAGCTAGCTGCGTGCCACAAGACTGGTCCCGAGATGCCGTCTGGGCCGACAACTTTCCTTGTGTTCACCCATGTTAGGGTCCTCCTCACGTCATGCTCGGACAACGAGAATGTGTGCACATTCCCAGCGATGGACCTCCCTTCAGCTTCGTTAGCCAGCACGCTGGCGGTATTGTCGTTAGCCGGCAAACCTGGTGTGATGTAGCCCGTCTCGAAACGAGCGTAGAAGGAGTTCAGGTAATCAGCTGGAGAGGTACCAGCACTTCCAGTTGAGGGGGGGGGGGGGGGCTGCTCCGGTAGGCCCCCCTAGATCTTGAGGCCCTAAGCATAAGCTTGTCTAGCTTATACGTTAATCCGGCCCTGCATAGATGTTAATGTATAGGGATCACTGATCGGTGCGGACACGGTTGGACGAAGGGTCTGTTTCCACTCTAAAACTAAAAAAACTAATGTCAATATATTAGTAAATGGATTAGAAGTAACAAAATCAGTGTGATAAGTTGATCAGCAAGTGTGCAAAATGTAAAGGGAAGAGAGGAGGTCCAATATTGCATAACCTTAAGACACTTCCAAAATACCTTGGAGGCACTAAAGAAAAGATGAAGATATTAGACGTGTCGCGCAGGAAATTTAGCATATATTTTGGATAGAAGATTCCACAAACAACAATGGGGTCATTCTCCCAGGGATGTTTCCCCCAGAAATTATGAATTTAAGCCATCAGATAGAAGTACGATCCCCTTACCTGCACTCCGATATCTTGGGGCTGGTTACCAACGGCGACTCGGGCGATACCCGGCAGGTCTATCAGAGTCAGGTCAGGGACATTGGTGGATTCAACTTCGAGGCTGATTAGTTCGTGGCTGATTCCCACTCCCGGCCCTGCAATACTGTTCTGGGCTGGAAACAGGAAGGAAGTGAAAACATATGAAGTCAGATGTTCTGTCGTCCTCAAGTTGACAGCAGGGTCGAGCAGAAGACTCACTTGTTCCAGGGTCCCTGGGGAAGTCTTCAAGATTCAAGCAAATTTATTGTCATGTGTCCCAGATAGGACAATGCAATTCTTGCTTTCCTTCAGCACAACAGAATATCATCAACAAAAATAAATACAAAACAGATCAGTGTGACCATAAACCATTGAATATATATATACACACACATAAATATCAGATAAAGTGCAATGAGCTATTTAACGATCAGTTTGTTTCAGTTGAGTTTAATAGCCTGATGGCTGTGGGGAAGAGCTATTCCTGAACCTGGATGTTGCAGATTTCATGTACCTTCTACCTGAAGGCAGTGGGGAGATGAATGAGTGGCCAGGATGGTATGGGTCTTCGATGATGCTGGCAGCCTTTTTGTGGCAACGACTGCGATAGATCCCCTCGATGGTGGGGAGATGATGGACTGGCAGTGTTTACAACTTTTTGCAGTCTTTTACGCTCCTGGGCGATCAAGTTGCCGAACCAAGCAACGATGCAACCGGTCAGCATGCTCTCTACTGTGCACCTTTAGAAGGTCGAGAGAGACCTCCTTGACATACCGATTCTCTGTAATCTTCTCAGGAAGTAGAGGCGCTGATGTGCTTTCTTTATAATTGCATCCGTGTTCTCGGACCAGGAGAGACCTTCAGAGATATGCACGCCCAGGAATTTGAAGCTCTTGACCCTCTCCACCATCTACCCATTGATATAAACGGGACTATGGGTCCCCATACTACCCCTTCCAAAGTCCACAATCAGTTCCTTGGTTTTGCTGGTGTTGAGAGCCAGGTTATTGTGCTGGCACCATTTGGTCAAACAGTCGATCTCACTTCTATACTCTGACTCATCTTCATCAGTGATACGTTCCACAACAGTGGTGTCGTCAGCAAACTTGATGATGGAGTTCGCACTATGACCGGCTACGCAATCATGAGTATAGAGTGAGTACAGCAGGGGGCTGAGCACGCCTTGAGGTGCTCCCGTGCTGATTGTTATCGAGGCAGACACATTTCCACCAATACGGACAGATTGTGGTCTGTGAATGAGGAAGTTGAGGATCCAATTGCAGAGGGATGCGCAGAGACCCAATTCTGAAACTTGGTAACCAGCTTGGAGGGGATGATTGACTTCTACTGGGATACTGTGTTCCAGTTCTTTGGTGTGGATGAATTTGCTACAGGTTTACCGATGTAAACAGCCCAACAGGATCATAAGGTCAGAAGTGAAAGGAGCAGAATTACGCCATTCGGCCATCAAGTCTACTACGTCATTCAATCATGGCTGATCCATCTCTCCCCCTGAAACCCATTCTCTTGCCTTTTCCCCATAATCCGACACCCATTCTAATCAAGAAGCTTATCTATCTCGGATTTATAAATGCCATTAATTTGGTCTCCACAACCTTCTGAGGCAAAGAATTCCAGATTCACCACCCCCTGACTAAATAAATTCCTCCTCATCTCCTTCCTCAAGGAACGTCCTTTAATTCTGATGCTATTCCATCTAGTCCTAGACTCTTCCACTAGTGGAAACATCCTCTCCACATCCACTCAACCCAAGCCTTTCACTAATTGGTCAGTTTCAGTGAGGTGTTCCCCCCCCCCCTCATCTGTCTAAACTCTTGTGAGTACAGGCGCAGTGCCATCAAACGCTCATCATAAGAAGTTAACCCACACGATCCTGGGGTCAATCTTGTAAACCTCATCTAGACCCTCTCCAGGGCCTGCACATCTTTGCTCGGATATGGTGCCCAAAATTGCTCACAATGTGACTTCAACAAGCAGAGTGCACGTGATATGCTACAGGACCGTCCAGTAAAATAAAATGTTTCAGTACACTTCTAATGATAAGCCTAATTGGGTTTGGTTAGATGTTTTAATTAAACTAAACTTATTGGGCTGAGTGTAGGATCAAAATCACAATAAGGCATGTCAAATATTCTCTTAGTAACCGTTGTTTAATATTAAGTATTTGATCACACGTACAACCAAAGTGTAAATTGTTCGCTAGAAGATGCATTTGATGGAATGACGCATCCCCAAGGGACTCATCAAGGCCCCAACTCTTATTTCTCCTGATTATTATAATAAACCAAAACAAAATTATGATTTTTCAAATTGTTCAATGCTTACATTTTCTTAATTTAGGAAAATTTGTATTAAAAAAAAGCAACTTTGACACATGCTTAGTAGTTGGTTGCGATTACATTTAGTGCATGAAATTGTCAGCAATCTTTCAAAACTAATCTTTGCAGTGTCATATTTGAATCCCAATTCATCTTCCATCATCAATCTACAACATGTCTTACACAGCAATGCTTTGGAACATACCTTTGAGAATTTCTTGTTCCACCTCAGCTGCACTGCTGAGATTCTTCGAATAACCCCTGTAGCTGATTTTCCCCTGCCAAACATTTGGTTTTTTGACATTTCTTAACTTCAATTCAAGTGGGCATCTTGTTACAATTCCTGTCGCAATAAAAACATTACCAGATATGTTATTATTGATGAGAATGTTTTTGAGAGATGTTGTCAAAACAAACCAGTGCAATCAATAAAAATAATAATAATAATAATCAGAATTCAACCTATTCATAGAAACATAGAAAATAGGTGCAGGAATAGGCCATTCGGCCCTTCGAGCCAGCAATATGCTCATGGCTGATCATCCACAATCAGTACCCCGTTCCTGCTTTCTCCCCATAGTCCTTGATTCCATTAGCCCTAAGAGCTATATCTAACTCTCTCTTGAAAACATCCAGTGAATTGTACTCCACTGCCTTCTGTGGCAGAGAATTCCACAGGTTTTTCCTCATACTCTCTACGTTAAAAGACCATCTTAACAATAAGCTAATCGGGATTATATGAAATAATGGTACTTGTACAATTGTATTATAATTTATTGTATATTTATTTGTGTGCTATTGAAATAATGGGCTTATTAAGCCGCAGCAAGTTAAGAATTTCACTGTATAGGAAGGAGCTGCAGATGCTGGTTTACACCGCAGATAGAAAAAATATGCTGGAGTAACTGCAGGACAGGCCGCATCTCTGGATAGAAGGAATGGGTGACGTTTCGGTTGAGACCTTTCTTCAGATTCAACAATTTCATTGTTCTCTTGCCAGTATATATGACAATTAAATATTCTTGACCCTTGTTGGATGGTGAAAATAATGATAAGATGCTGGCCTATTACAAAATGCTGGAGTATCTCAGCAAGAAAGGCAATATCTCTGGAGAAAATGGAAAGGTGACGTTTTGGGCTGGGACCCTTCTTCAGACTGATTGTTGGGGGGAGGGAGAGAGAACTGGAAGCAAGGAAAGACCAGGACAAATCAGTGCCAACAAAACAGATCACCTTGTTCGGGGAGTTTCCCCAATAGTCTGATTGTTGGCTAGTCGGAGTGATCCCAAGAGGGATACACCATTGCGAACTGTGGAACTGGTCGTGTTCTTCAGAGGCAATTAAAAATAATTGTTCTAGAGATTTGACTTGGGAGTGGAGGAAATTCAGCAAATAATTTGGATACAATATTCCACGGAAAAGAATGGGTGATTTTCCCTGGGGTTTTTTCCTATAAACAGTGAATTTAAACCATCAGATAGAAATAAGATTTCATTACCATTTCAATAAGGGTGGCACGGTGGCGTAGCAGTAGAGCTGTTGCCTTACAGCGCCGGAGACCCGAGCTCGATCTGACCACGGGTGTATGTCTAGACGGAGTTTACATGTTCTCCCCATGATCTGTGTGGGTTTTCTCAGAGGTCTTTGGTTTCCAAAGACATACAGGGTCGAATCTTACTTGACTTGGTATGAACGTAAACCTAGTGTGTGTAAGATAGTGTTAACGTTCGGGGATCGTTGGTCGGTTCGGACTCAGAGGGTCAAAGGGCCAGTTTCCGTGCTGTATCTAGCAATGTTACAAAATTTTGAGATTTTAAAAATCAAGTCTGCAATTCATCCCATCAGATAAAGCATAAAAAGAAGTTTAATTTGACACCTAATTCACTTTCATATCTTCAGTATTAAAAAGGTTATGACCATTTTCATCCTCGGAAATTAGCATCTTGTTCCCCATTGCCTTTCCATTGACTTAGCTCAAAAGCTGTGATCTAGAACAGTCAAAAGCCCATAACTTTCTTAAAAATTAAGAGAACTCAATGAAATTTTCAGTTATTATAGATTGAAGCATTCTGAAACAAATATGAAACAATCTTACTTGGATGACCTGAAATTAAAGCATATAATTAGTTAGTTATCCAATTGTAGCTAATTACAAAATTCAATTACTAGACCTAAACATCTATCCATTTCTTAAGAAAAGATAAACTTTTTAAAATTGCGTGTCCAAAAAAAATTCACACAATAATGCACAATATAACCATATAATAACCATATAACAATTGCAGCACGGAAACAGGCCTTCTCGGCCCTTCCAGTCCGTGCCGACCATTTATTTTCCCCTAGTCCCATCTACCTGCACTCAGACCATACCCCTCCATTCCCTTCCCGTTCATATACCTATCCACTTTACTTTTAAATGTTAAAATCGATCCTGCCTCCACCACTTCTGCAGGAAGATCATTCCACACAGCCACCACTCTCTGAGTAAAGAAGTTCCCCCTCATGTTACCCCTAAACTTCTGTCCCTTAATTCTCATGTCATGCCCTCTTGTTTGAATCTTTCCTACCCTCAAAGGGGAAAGCTTATCCACATCAACTCTGTCTATCCCTTTCATCATTGTAAAGGCCTAATCAAGTCCCCCTTAACCTTCTGCGCTCCAAAGAATAAAGACCTAACTTGTTCAACCTTTCTCTGTAACTTAGTTGCTGGAACCCAGGCAACGTTCTAGTAAATCTCCTCTGTACTCTCTCTATTTTGTTGACATCCTTCCTATAATTAGGCAACCAAAATTGTACACCATACTCCAGAATTGGTCTTACCAATGCCTTGTACAATTTTAACATTACTTCCCTACTCCTATATTCAATGCTCTGATTTTGTAATGGCCAGCACACCAAAAGCTTTCTTTACCACCCTATCTACATGCGTTTCCACCTTCAGGGATTCCTAGATCCCTGTTATTCCTAAATCCCTCTGTTCCACAGCATTCCTCAATTCCCTACCATTTACCATGTAACGTCCTATTTTGATTTGTCCTGCCAAGATGTAGCACCTCACATTTATCAGCATTAAACTCCATCTGCCATCTTTCAGCCCACTCTTCCAAATGGCCCAAATCTCTCTGTAGACTTTGAAAGTCTACTTCATTATCCGCAACACCCCCTATCTTAGTATCATCTGCATACTTACTTATCCAATTTTCCACCCCATCATCTAGATCATTGATGTACATGACAAACAACAGTGGACCCATCACAGATCCCTGAGGCACCCCACTGGTCACCGGCTTCCAACCTGACAAACAGCCATCCACCATTACTCTCTGGCATCTCCCATTCAGCCACTGTTGAATCCATCTTGCTACTCCGCCATTAACACCCAAAGATTGAACCTTCTTAACCAACCTTCCATGGGGAACCTTGTCAAAGGCCTTACTGAAATCCATATAGACAACATCCACTGCTTTACCCTCATCAATTTCCCTAGTAACCTCTTCAAAAAATTCACGAAGGTTTGTCAAACATGACCTTCCAGGCACAAATCCATGTTGACTGTTCTTGATCAGACCCTGTTTATCCAAATGCTTATATATATTATCTCTAAGTATCCTATCCATTACTTTGCCCACCACTGACGTCAAACTAACAGGTCTATAATTGCTAGGTTTATTCTTTGAACCCTTTTTAAACAATGGAACAACATGCGCAGTACGCCAATCCTCCGGCACTATTCCCGTTTCTAATGACATCTGAAATATTTCTGTCATAGCCCCTGCTATTTCTACTCTAACTTCCCTCAATGTCTTAGGGAATATCCTGTCAGGACCTGGAGACTTATCCACTTTTATATTTTTCAAAAGTGTCAGTACTTCCTCCTCTTTGAATCTCATAGTTTCCATAGCTACTCTACTTTTTTCCCTTACCTCACAGAGTTCAATATCCTTCTCCTTGGTGAATACCAAAGAAAATAAATTGTTCAATATCTCCCCCATCTCCTTTGGCTCTGCAGATAGCTGTCCATTCTGGCTCTCTAATAGTCCAATTTTATCCCTCATTATCCTTTTGCTATTAATGTAGCTGTAGAAACCCTTTGGATTTACTTTCACCTTTCTTGCCATAGCAACCTCATATCTTCTTTTAGCTTTTCTTATTTCTTTCTTAAGATTCTTTTTACTTTCTTTATACTCGTCTAGCACCTCATTTACTCCATGCCTCCTATAATTATTGTAGATATCTCTCTTTTTTCTAATCAAGGTCCAATTTCCCTTGAAAACCATCTTTCCGATTTTTACTATTTCCTTTCAATCGAACAGGGACATAAAGATTCTGTACTCTTACAATTTCCCCTTTAAATGTCCTCCATTTCTCTTCTACATCCTTCCCATAAAACAAAAATGGGAAGGATGGTATAACATGATTTTTTAGTTCTCATTTTCATTAATTTATAGGCCAAATGGAAGGAATTTAGTTTAGTCTGTAAATTAATGGCCATTTAAATCAACTAGCGAGTGGGTTTTAGTGGAATGCGGGGGATTGGAACGTTGCGGTTTGCGGTGAAGTTGGTATGAAAAATACAGCTGGTTCATACATTTTTTTGGTCTCCTTTTCGCAACATGAAAATGTGATTAAAGCCTTCCTAAAAACCAAGTTTTAATGTAAAAATATACTGTGCACTTTGTTTCCTCCCCTACGTTAGGTCCGTTCTGCTGTCAGCGTTCGCAGCTTTAGGAGATGATTTTTAAACTACTCTAGTTAATAAATAATCTAGCGTAGTTTAAAAATACCTTCATGAATGAAATGTCGGAGCGATTTCTCTTTAGCGATGAAATCGCCCGACATGGATCGATTTGGACTGCCTAGAAAAAAACGCTAAGGGGTATAAATTCCAAAACAATTTATTATTGACTCCAACAGTCCCTTACCATTCCCTCTGGGAAAGGCCACTCCTGAGAGCGCCTCCAACACTGAGCTCTTCCCAGAGCTCTGGTCACCAATCACTGCAATGGCTGGAAGTCCGAGATCCTTATCCACACCAAATCCTCTCAGAGAATCAATGAGATCAATGCACGGTCGTACCTCCTGCTCGTAATGAATGGACAATGGGGCATCCATTGCCTGGAGAGAGAACAAGAGAGAGAGAGAGAGAGAGAGAGAGATAGGACATCTTCAGAACTATTCACAGAATAAAAATATAAGCATGCATTTTCCTTTGTTTTAACAAGAGAGGAATTTGTTTTAACAAGAGAGGTATCTATATTCTAAAAGTCTGATCTTGACCACTTCCTGTTGTTCTGTATATTGATTGTAGAAAAAACACTGCCACTGAAGGCTGCGATTTTTGGCCATCTTACTCATAGTCCCCCTCCGCTGCGCAGGACAAGAGGATTTTTCCCATCGATGAAAAATAAAAGAGTTATTAGTGTTAAAAAAATGTTGAGATGCTCTCTACTGAATGCTACGCCCCTTCCAGAGGGGACTATAAAACCAGGAAGTGTAGAGTTGCCTCAGTTATCTGCAAGATGTGGGAGCGAGAGGGCGCAATTTTCAGTCTAAGTTGTGAATAACACCGAACACATGTCTTCTACACTGTGAGTGGTTTTACTGACCTGTCAATGCCCTTAATGTGGTTTGAAAATGTAGTTTGAAAATGCAAAAGTGTGTTTTGGTTTGAACGTGCTAAATCGAGCTGTGTTGCCTTTGGTTTTGAAAGTGCTAAAGCAAGCTGTGTTGCCTTTCGTTTTGAAAGTGCTAAAGCAAGCAGCATTGCTTTTGGTTTTGAAAGTGCTAAAGCAAGCTGCCTTGCCTTTGGTTTTGAAAGTGCTAAAGCAAGCTGCGTTGCCTTTGGTATTGAGAGTGCTAAAGCAAGCTGTCTTGCCTAATTTGAGCTGCCTTGCCTTCTATATAAAAGTCTAATCGTGACCACTTCCTGTTTGCGCTTTATATTGATTTTAGACGAAACGCTACCACGTACGGCTGTGATTTTTGGCCATCTTACTCAGAGTCTCCCTCCGCTCATCAGCTGCCGAGGATTTTTCCCATTGATGAAAAATTAAGGAGTTATTAGTGTTCAAATAATGTTGAGATTCTCTCGCCTGAATGCCAAACCCCTTCCGGAGGGACTATAAAACCCAGAAGTGTGGAGGTGCCTCAGTTCTCTGCAAGATGGGGAGAGTGAGAGGTCACAATTCTCAGTCTGAGCTGTGAATAACACTGAACATATGTCTACTAAACTGTGAGTGGTTTTACAGACCTGTCAGTGCCCTTAATGTGGTTTGAAAATGTAGTTTGAAAATACAAAAGTGTGCTTTGGTTTGAGAGTGCTAAAGCTGTGCTGCCTTTGGTTTTGAAAGTGCTAAAGTGTGCTGTGTTGCCTTTGGATTTGAAAGTGCTAAAGCGAGCTGTGTTGCCTTTGGTTTTGAAAGTGCGAAAGCGAGATGTGTTGCCTTTGGTTTTGAAAGTGCTAAAGCGAGCTACCTTCCTTTGGTTTTGAACGTGCTAGAGCGAGATGTGTTGCCTTTGGTTTTGAAAGTGCTAAAGCGAGCTGCCTTGCCTTTGGTTTTGAACATGCTAAAGCGAGCCGCGTTGCCTTTGGTTTTGAAAGTGCTAAAGCGAGCCACATTACCTTTGGTCTTGAAAGTGCTAAAGAGAGCTGCCTCGCATTTGGTTTGAAAGTTCTAAAGCTGTGTTGCTTTTGGTTTTGAGAGTGCTAAAGCGAGCAGCCTCGCCTTTGGTTTTGAAAGTGCTAAAGCGAGCTGCCTTGCCTTTGGTTTTGAATGTGCTAAAGCGAGCTGCGTTGCCTTTGGTTTTGAAAGTGCTAAAGCGATCTGCCTTGCCTTTGATTTTGAAAGTGCTAAAGCGATCTGCCTTGCCTTTGGTTTGAAAGTGCTAAAGTGATCTGCCTTGACCAATTAAAGCTGCCTTGCCCAATTAAAGCTGCCTTGCCCAACTAGAGCTGCCTTGCCCAATTAGAGCTGCCTTGCCCAATAAGAGCTGCCTTGCCCAATTAGAGTTGCCTTGCCATCTATACAATTAAAAGTCTAATTTTGACCACTTCCTGTTTGCGTTTTATATTGATTTTAGAAAAAAAACACTACCATGTACGGCTGTGATTTTTGGCAATCTTACTCAGAGTTCCCCTCCGCTCATTAGGTGCCGAGGATTTTTCCCCATTGATGAAAAATAAAAGAGTTATTACTGTTTAAAAAAAAGTAGAGATTTTATCCTGTCAATCACGCCATGAAGGCCACGCCCCTTGTGGTGGGAGGGGGGAAAGACTATAAAACCCGGAAGTGTGGGCATGGCTCAGTCTCTGCAAGACGGGGGAGGGAGAGGTCACGATTCACTGTCTTTAGTGGTCCTGCTTGAAATGGTATGAAACTGCACTTGAATTTGATGCCTTTGCATCCTGCTTGAAATGGAATTTCAAGGAATAATCGTGAGTCATCTGCAGCCCACCAGCAATGAATGAGTGAGTATCCAGCACAACAAGCTTAAGGTACTGAGCCGCCAGCCCAAAAACCCATTCGGCGCACAATGTCCACACTAGCCATCTGGAAACCAGTCCCATACTAGCGCTCCAGAAAGCCTGCATGGTTTTCTACGTGGGAGGTCGTGTCTCTCAAATCTGAATAATTTTTTTGAAGACGTGAGCAAAAAGGTTGATGAATCCCGTAGATGTGTGCATGGACTTTAGTAAGGCGTTCGACAAGGTGCCAATGGTAGGCTGCTCTGGAAGGTTAGGTCTCATGGGATCGAACGAGAGATAGCTGAATGGATAGAAAAATGACTACATGGAGAGAAACAGAGGGTGATGGTGGAAGGTTGCTTCTCAGAATGGAGGCCTGTGATTATTGCTGTGCCACAGGGTTCGGTGCTGGGCCCATTATTGTTTGTCATCCTCATCATGATTTGGATGAGAACATACAGGGCAAGATTAGCAAGTTCCCTGATGATACAAAAGTTAGTGGTTTTGCAGATAGTGGAGATGGTTGTGAATGATTGTAGCAGGATCTGGATCGATTGGCCAGGTGGGCACAGGAATGGTTCATGGAATTTAATATTGAGGTGTTAATATAAAGGTGTTAGGTGTTGCATTTTGGGACGTCGAACAAGGGCAGGACCTACACAGTAAATGTTAGGCCTCTAGGTAGTGTTGTTGAGCAGGAGGCATGGTTCCATGAAGGTCAAGTCGCAGGTAGATAAGGTGGTCAAAAAGGCTTTTGGCTCTTTAGCCTTCATCAGTCAGAGTATTGAGTATAGAAGTTAGGAGGTCATGTTGCAGTTGTATAAGACATTGGTGAGACCAGATTTATAATATTATGTTCAGTTCTGGGCACTGTTATAGGAAGGTTTTTGTCAAGCTTGAAAGTGTTCAGAAAAGATTTACTATGATGTTGTCAGAACTAGAAGGTGTGAGTTATAGGGAGAGGTTGAGTAGGCTGGGTCTCTATTCCATGGAGCATAGGAGAACAAGGGAAGATCTTAAAGAAGTATACAAAATCATGAGAGGAATAGATCGGGTAGATGCACAGAGTCTTTTACCCAGAGTAGGGGAATCGAGAACCAGAGGACAGAGGTTCAAGGTGAAGAGGAAAAGATTTAATAGAAATTATAGGGGTAACTTTTTCACACAGAGGGTGCTGGGTGTATGGAACAAGCTGCCAGAGGAGGTAGGTGGGATTGGGACTCAATTTAAGAAACAGTTGCACAGGTACATGAATAGGACAGGTTAAGAGGATTATGGACCATGCGCAGGCAAGTGGGACGAGGGTGGCTGGGACATTGTTGGCCGGTGTGGGCGAGTTGGGTCGACACTGTATTACTCTATAACTCGAGGGCAGCACACAAATTTAGGGAACGTGTAGGAAGGAACTGCAGATACCAGTTTAAACCAAAGACACAAAAAGCTGGAGAAAATGAGCGGGTCCGGCAACATCTCTGGGTAAAGGAATAGGTGACGTTTTGGGGGTTGAGTACCTTCTTCAGATTGAAGAATGGTCTCAACCCAAAATGCCATCTTCAGACTGAAGTGCATTTACTTGAACAAGTCACAGAAATTTATCAATATCCATTTAACCAATGAACCTAATGTGGCTCAACAAAAAGACTAAAACGTGGGCTTACAATTTTATGGAGGCTTCTGAGCAAATCTACCATCCAACTCATTGGTGACTCACGGACAATCCTTGATCGGACTTGGCTGGCTTTACCTTGCACTAAACGCCCTTACCATGTATCTATACACTGAATGACTCGATTGCAATCATGCATTGTCTTTGTGCTGACTGGTTAGCATGAAACAAAAAGCTTTTCACCGTAGCTCCGTGCACGTGACAATAAACTGAGCTGAAACTGAATTGGATACATGATCTCATTGTAGTTTTCAGAAAATAAAGTCACTTGCCTTCACTTGTTCTTTCTGTGCTTGTTGTGCTGCTGGCACGCCAAATGCAGGTATCCAGAAATCCTTCTCAATACCAGGCTTTGTAGAGTTTCCATTATCGATCGGAAATTTGCGTGGGTCATTGGCTACTTCCAGTGGTGAAGATAATTTGCCTGTGCCAAACATGGGATAAAAAGATTTAAAAAAGCAACTTCATAGCTCTACATCCAGTCGCTGATGTTGACCGACCATCAAGCAGCAGTCTAGTCCACATTTCATTCAAGACCAGCATTTAATGCCCATCCGTAACTACCTGGAGATTTTCGAAGATAGACACAAAATGCTGGAGTAACTTAGTGGAACAGGCAGCATCTCTGGAGAGAAGGAATGGGTGACGTTTTGGGTCGAGACCCTTCTTCAGACTGATGTCAGGGGAGAGGGCGGGACAGAGATAGAATGTAGTCGGAGACAGTAAGACTGGTGGGAGAACTGAGAAGGAGGAGGGGATGGAGAGAGAAGGAAAGCAAGTGCTATTTGAAGTCAGAGAGGTCATGTTCAAACCACTGAGGTGTGAGCTATCCAAGTGAAATATGAGGTGCTGTTCCTCCAATTTGCGCTGGGCCTCCCTTTGACAATGGAGGAAGCCCAGAACAGAAAGGACAGATGGGGAATGAGAGGGCGAGTTAAAGTGTTGAGCAGGCGGACTGAGCGGAGGTGTGCAGCGAAACGATCGCCAGGCTCGTGCTTAGTCTCACCGATATACAAGAGTTGACAGGAGGAACAGCAGATGAGGTTGGAGGATCAAGTGAACCTCTGCCTCACCTAAAAAGACTGTGGGGTCCTTGCTTGGAGTCGAGGGGGGAGGTAAAGGGACAGGTGTTGCATCTCCTGTGGTTACAGAGGAACGTTCCTGGAGAGGGGGTGGTTTGGGTGGGAAGGGACGAGTTGACAGGGAGTTGTGGAGGAACTGTCTCTGCGGAAAGTAGAAAGGGGTGGAGATGGGTAGATGTGGCCAGCCATGGGATCCCGTTGGTTTCTGCGGCAAAAATGTTGGAGGATTATACGCTGTATACGATGGCTGATGGGGTAGAAGGTGTGGACTAGGGGGACACTGTCCTTGTTACGAATGGGGGAGGAAGCAGAGCAAGTGCGGAGCTGTTGGAGGAGAACTCAGTGAGAGCCTCATCTATAATGGAAGGGGGGAATCCCTGTTCCCTAAATAAGGAGGACATCTCCGATGACCTGGTATGGAAAGTTTCATCCTGGGCGCAGATGTGGCGTAGACGGAGGAATGGGAATAGGGGATAGAGTCTTTACAGGAAACAGGGTGGGAAGAAGTTTAGTCTAGACAGCTGTGGGAGTTAGTGGGTTTGTAATAGATGTCAGTCAATAGTCAGTCCTGTAATGGAGACAATGAGATCTAGAAACTGTAAGCAGATGTCGGAGATGGTTCAAGTGAATTCCCCAGGTACAGTACCATACACCAACACTATCTGACACACAATTTACAATTTTCTCCAAAGCCAATTAATGTACTAACCTGTGTGTATTTGGAGTGAGGGAGGAAATTGGAGCTCCTGGAGAAAACCCACACAGCACAGGGAGAAGGTACAAACTGCACCATATTCAGGATCGAACCCGGGCCTTCGGCGTGTAAAGCAGCGATTCTAACAGTGCAACACCCCAATACCCTTGACTCAATTGCAATTATGCATTGTCTTTGTGCTGACTGGTTAGCATGCAACAAAAAGGTTTTCACTGTACCTCAGTGCACGTGACTAAACTAAACTGAAACTGAATTGGAAACTTGATCTCATTGTTGTTTTCAGAAAATAAAGTCACTTGCCTTCGCCAAAAGAATTATGTTTGCTCCTGCCCAGAGAGTACGAAGGCATCCAGTCATCCTGAAAGATTGGCTTTGTGAGGTTAGAAAAGCCTCCATGAAAGGCCGGAACTTCGCGAGGACCATTGGCAAAATGCTCCATGGGAAGAGGATTTGCCTGTGCCAAATGTGGATAAAAAAAGAAACTTCATAGCTCGGCATCCATAGTCGCTGATGTTGACTGACCTTCAGGCAACAGTCTAGTCCACATTTCATTCCCCCATTTGTAATGATGAAGACATCTCTGGCAAAACCAGCATTAAATGCCCATCCCAAACTAACAGCAGACATTCGAAGAGAGACACAAAATGATGGAGTAACTCAGCAGGACAGACTGCATCTCTGGAGACAAGGAATGGGTGACGTTTCAGGTCGAGACCCTTCTTCAGACTGATGTCAGGGGAGTGGGCCAGACAGAGATAGAATGTATTCGGAGTAAGTAAGACTGGTGGCAGAACTGGGAAGGGGAGGGGGATGTAGAGAGAGGGAAAGCAAGGGCTATTTGAAGTTAGAGAAGTCCACTTGGGTGTGAGCTACCCAAGCAAAATATGAGGTGCTGTTCCTGCAATTTGTGCTTGGCCTGACTCTGACAATGGAGAAGGCCCAGGACAGAAAAGATAGATTGGGAATGGGATGGGAGTTAAAGTGCTGAGCAAGCGGAGTGAGTGGAGGTGCTCAGTGAAACAATTGCCGAGCCAGTGTTTGGTCTCACCGATATACAGGACTTGACACCTGGAACAGCAGATACAGTAGATGAGGTTGGAGGAGGTGCAAGTGAACCTCTACCTCACCTGAAAAGACTGTCGAGTCCTTGGATTGAGTCGAGCGGGGAGGTAAAGGGACAGATGTAGCATCTCTTGCGGTTGCACAGGAAAGTACCTGGGGAGGGGATGGTTTAGGTGGGAAGGGACGAGTTGACCAGAGAGTTGCGGAGGGAATGGTCTCTGCAAAAAGCAGAAAGGGGTGGAGATAGGTAGACGTGGCCAGTAGTGGGATCCTGTTGGATTTTGTGGTGAAAATATCGCAGGATTATATGCCACATGCGATGGCGGATGGGCTGGAGCGTGAGGACAAGGAGAGTTTGTAATAGATGTCAGTCAATAGTCTGTCTCCTGTGATGAAGACTGTGAGATCTAGAAACGGTAGGGAGATGTCGGAGATGGTCCAAGTGAATTCTCCAGGTACTGTCCCATAATACCAACACTATCCGATACACAATTTCCAATTTTTACCAAAGCCAATTAATCCACAAACCTGTGTGGCTTTGGAATGTGGAGGAAATCGGAGAACCTGGAGAAAACCCACGCCGTCACACAGAACGTACAAACAGCACCCATGGTCAGGAACAAACCCAGGTCTCTGGCGCTGTAAAGCAACGATTCTAACAGTGTGCCACCTCAATACCCTTGCAAAGTTGATTGGGAGCCAAATCCTTGGATCTGGGCAGTACGTACACTTCCTTGGACATGGGGAATGTACAGCCACAATGAGGTTCTTTAGGATTTGAAAGCAGAATTTGGTGAAGGAGCGGTGAAGCATTTGGAAGTCAGGATCGTGAATGGCTTGGAGGGGAACCTTCAAAATGGTGGTGCACTTTTTGTGCTTGACATTCTTGGTGGCAGAGTTTATGAGGTGCTTTGTGCATAACTAGAATGAATTACAACAGTGTATTTTGTCGATGACACAATATGAAAATGGTGGAATATATTTTGATGTATGGGGTAAGAAAATTATCAATTGGGTTCCTTGTTCTGTATGATCGATTGAGGCTGATTGAGATTGTCATTGATTGAAAGATATGACATGGAAACAGACCCTTTGCCCTTCCAAGCCCATGCTATCAATCACCCGTTCACACTTGTTCTATGTTGCCCCACTTTCGCATCCACTCCCTACACAACAGAGACAGTTTATTGAGGTCTATTAACCTACAACAATGATGTTAAGCTTCTTGATGTATACAAGACAGTTAGATATAGCTTTTAGGGCTAACGGAATCGAGGGATATGGGGAGAAAGCAAATAGTAATTCTGGATGATCAGCTGGCTCGAAGGGCCGAATGGCCTACTCCTGCACCTATTTTCTATGTTGTGTTGTTGGATAAGTGCTTATCCAGGCAAGTGAAGAATATGCCAGACCATCCCTGGCGACTTTACAAGGTATCTAAGGTGTTAACTGGTAGAGAAAGCATCCTCAGAACTTGTGGGATGCTGGGAAGACTTTGCAGAGGCCCTTGTAGAGATACATCTTTAGCAACAGGTAAAATTCCTGAAGACTGAAGGATGCCTAACATAGCGTGTTATTTAAGAGCAACAAGGATAAGCGAGGGAAGGGCCTGATGTCAGTGGTTGGAAGGTTATTGAAGGGAATTCTTAAGGATAGGCTTGGACTGATTAAAGATTGTGCAAGGATACTTGGGTTAAGGGCACAAAGTGACTTTACTCTGCAAAAGAAAGATGCAAAATGCTGGAGTAACTCAGTGGGTCAGGCTGCATCTCTGGGGAGCACGATTGGGCCATGTTTCGGGTTGGGACCCTTCTACAGATGGATTGTAGTAGTGGTGTAACAGCTGGAAGAGAGGACAAAGTTAGGCAAGTAACATAGGAAGGAACTGCAGATGCTGGTTTAAACCAAAGACATACAAAATGCTGGAGGAACTCAGTGGGACAGGCAGCAACTCTGGATGGAAGGAATAAGTAATGTTTTGCGTCAAGACCCTTCTTCAGACAAGTGATAGCTGGATAGAGGTGAGGTGAGGGAAGTTTTGATTGGCACAAGATTGCACAAAGACCAGAGATGAACAGCAGACAAAAAGCTGCAGGAGAAGGAGAGAAGAGGTGCAAAATTTGATGTACTTTGAGCATATTGGACATGTAGGTACCTGGGACTCTGCACGAATTCCTCTGGATGAATAGGGATTTCCTGGTCCATGATGCTTTCCTTTCTTTCTTACGGTGTTTGTGGTCATTTTGCAGTTAATCTGTGGAAATTATTAGTTTTTTGTTTTATTTTTGTTAACAACGCATTTTTGTTAACATCGCACACCTCCAGATTCAGGGAGTTTTTTCCCAGCTGTTATCAGGCAACTGAACCATCCCATCCACAACCAGAGAGCAGTCCAGAGCAGCCACCTACCTCATTTAAAGACCACATGGATGAACTCCAAAAATTGTTCATCCTTGTGTGACAAAAAAAATAAACCAGGGAAGTCGGCTCAACCGTGGCTAATGAGGGAAATCAAGGCTAATGTTAAATCCAAGGAAAAGGCAGATAAATAGGCCAGATGAAGGAACAAACCGATGGACTGGGAGAATTTTATAATGCAACAGAGGTGGACAAAGGGGTTAATTATGAGGGTGAAAAAAGAGCATGAATGAAAGCTTGCGAGGGAATGTAAAAACTGACTCAAAGCTTGTGTAAAAAGGTAAATCAGACAGGTGAATTTATAATGGGAAACAAAGAAATGGTAGAACAGTTAAACAAGTACTTTGGTTCTGTCTTCACTAAGGAAGACACACACAATCTCCCAGAAATACTAGAGGACCGAGCGTCTAGTGGGATGGAGGAATGGAAGGGAATCCACATTAGACAGGAAACGGTGTTAGGTAAACAGTTTGTATAACACCGTGTCAGGGGGCGGAAATCCCGGGGGGGGGGGGCCATGGGACACACATCCCCCCTCTGTTCTGAGAGGTGGGGGACATCCCCCCCCCCCCCCTCAGTTTTTGTAATCCGGATTTTAAAACTGGTGACATCTCCGCTTTCCGCGAGACAGTGGGGGGCGGGACTGCTGATCGAGGGCACCGATTGGTCAAGAGAGACTTCTTATGGCTTTGTTTCAACAATGGCTTTCTTCTTGCCACTCTTCCATAAAGGCCCGATTTGTGGAGTGCAAGACTAATAATTGCCCTGTGGACAGATTCTCCCACCTGAGCTGTGGATCTCTGCAGCTCCTCCAGAGTTACCATGGGTCTGTCATTGGCTGCTTCTCTGATCAATGCTCTCCTTGCCCGGCCTTAACCCTTACCCAGTTTAGGTGGACGGCCATGTCTTGGTAGGTTTGCAGTTGTGCCATACTCTTTCCATTTTCGGATGATGGATTGAACAGTGCCCCGTGAGATGTTCAAAGCTTGGGATATTTTTTTATAACCTAACCCTGCTTTAAACTTCTCCACGACTTTATCCCTGACCTGTCTGGTGTGTTCCTTGGGCTTCATGATGCTGTTTGTTCACTAATGTTCTCTAACAAACCTCTGAGGCCGTCACAGAACAGCTGTATTTATACTGAGATTAGATTACACACAAGTGGACTCTATTTACTAATTAGGTGACTTCTGAACTCACCTAACATAAAATCACAATAAAATACATTTACGTTTGTGGTTGTAACGTAACAAAATGTGGAAAAGTTCAAGGGGTACGAAAACTTTTGCAAGCCACTGTATGTGGGTGCGTTAAAATGAGTGTTTACTGTATTGCCTTTGCGAAACAGTTCGGAGTGAGGATCAAGAACATAGTTGACAAGGGGTTTTGGGGAGCAGCCTTTTAAAAGGAGCGCAGTAAATTAGACAAATTCGAGGGTAAGGGGAAATTGAACAGAATGGTGGGAGCAGGGGTTAGAGACGGTGCGCGAAGGTCAGGCAGAGTTGAAACATGAAAAACTTTAAACATTGGGCCTGCAGAGATAGAATTAGACAAGGTCAAGGATTTAATGTTTAGATCTAGATAAACAACTTTCCTGATGGAGGGACACAACAGGATAGAACGCTCATCACAGGCCACCCAGGGAATTTCAACTGAGCTCTCTTTATTTTGTCTGGATTATAAAGGTACCATAAATTGCCGGAAAATCGGTGTTAAACCTGAATTGTCTTTCCACTGGCTGGATAGCAAGTAACAAAAAATATTTTCTCTGTACCCTGGTGCATGTGACAATAAACTAAACTAAATGTGTAGGAAGGAACTGCAGATGCTGATTTACCCCAGAGGTAGGCACAAAATGCTGGAGTAACTCAACGGGACAGGCAGCATCTCTGGTGATGAATGTGTGATGCTTTGGGTCGAAACCCTTTTTCAGACCGTCTAGGACAAGGGTGTCAAACACTTTTTAGATCATGAGTCGGACAAGCGAGTTCGGTATTCCGACTGCCCGTGCCCAAGTCATAGGTCACTCGCTATGAACAGTCTTGGCAACTGTGGTGCTGCGTTGTGTGCAGGCCTACGTTTCGGGCCTTTGGCGCTGTTGAGTTGCTGCTGGGCCGTCACCTTCCTTTCTCACCGTCCCAGATGGGGGCGGCTGGGGTGACCCTGGGCTGGCGGGGTTTAGGCGGCCCCGGACTTGCAGCCGCCGCGGGGGGGGGGGGGGGGGGGGGGCTGGTTCCAGCTCGGCTCTGCCTGTCCCGCTGGCAGCCCTGGACTAGTGAGTCGCCGGCCCGAATCGGTGGCGGCCGAGGACTTGCCGCCCGGCTCTACTCCAGCCCCCAGACCGGGGACTGTGGGTGGCGCCTCTCTGTCCATTGGCTGTCGGTTGGCTCCCTTTGTGCCGGCGGGGGACGAACGCCGGTAATCAGCGGGAATGCACATGGGGTGCTGCGGTGGCTCCGAGGGTCAGGCATCATCTCTAGAGATAGGTCTCGACCCGAAACGTCACCCATTGCTTTTCTCCGGGGGTGCCTCAGGAGTTGGAGCAAGATTGGGCTGGAGTTGGTGTTTCTTCTCCGCGCTGACTGCGGGCCGCCGCTGCTCCGGGCCACTGTCCCGTAAATCCGGGGCTGTCGGTAAGCTGGGCGGGGCAGGTTGATTTGAACTGGGGTTGGCACTTTTTCTCCGGCCAGGGATGGGACACTCGGGGGGTGGGGGATACACGGGAGTGGGGACAGGGACGGTCCAGTGGTGGTTCAGCAGCTGGTTTAATCCTGGCTGTGGATGAAGCGAGGGTCTGTGTACTTGCAGCTGCCGAGAATGTCTCCATGCCGGGTCCAATCTCCCTCCCTGTCTCCCACTCGCATCTGACCCCTCTCTCGCGGTTACTACCCGCTGACACGCACCCCCGTTCCTCAGGTTAAATATATTTTTAATACATAAATCATTAATAAAGAAAAGTTTTTATACAGTGTGTGCATCCAGCTTTGTTAGCCTTTTCTTTATAGTGAGTGACCACTGACAAATCTCATGATTCCTTGTGTTTTTTGGAATACTGAACTCGCTTATTAGGCAAAATGCGACTTCATGCGTGCCTCATTAATTGTGCACGCCCATACACACGTGATTTGTCTGGTCTGGGAGGGAAGGGTGTCTGGTCTGGGGGGGGGAGGGGTGTCTGGTCTGGAGGGAGGAGGGGTGTCTGGTCTGGGGGGGGGGAGGGGTGGCTGGTCTGGGGGGGGGGTGGCTGGTCTGGGGGGAGGGTGTCTGGTCTGGGGGGTGGGTGTCTGGTCTGGGGGGCTGTCTGGTCTGGGGGGAAGGGATGTCTGATCTGGGGGGAGGGGGCGTCTGGTCTGGGGGGGAGGGGGTGGCTGGTCTGGGGGGTGGGTGTCTGGTCTGGGGGGCTGTCTGGTCTGGGGGGAAGGGATGTCTGATCTGGGGGGAGGGGGCGTCTGGTCTGGGGGGGAGGGGGTGGCTGGTCTGGGGGAAGAGGGTGTCTGGCCTGGGGAGGGGGGGGTCAGATGTCTGGTCTGGGGTTATCTAGTCAGTGGGGGAGGGGGATGTCTAGCGTGGTGGGAGGGGGATGTCTGGTTTGGGGAAGTGTCTGGTCTAGGGGAGGTTTCTGGTCTAGGGGGAAGGTGATTTCTAGTTTGGGGGAGGGGGTGTCTGGTCTGGGGGGAGGGGAGATCATCTGGTCTGGGTGTGGGGGGATGTCAGGTCTGAGGGGAGGAGGTGTTAGTCTGGAGGGAGGGTGGTATCTGGCCTGGGGGGGTGTCTGGTGGGGGGGGTAGGGGGTGTCTGATCTGGGAGGGGGGGGGTGTCTAGCCTGAGGGGAGTGTCTGGTCTGGGGGGAAAGGGGTGTCTGGTCCGAAGGGGGGTCTGGTATGGGGGGGAAGGGTTGTCTGGTCTGGTGGGGGTGTCTGGTCTGGGGGAGTGGGTGCCTGGTCTGGGAGTGTGTCTTGTCTGGGGGGAGCGGGTGTCTGGTTTGGGTTGAGGGGGTGTCTGGTCTGGGGGGAGGGGGAGTCTGGTCTGGGGGGAGGGGGAGTCTGTTCTGGTGGGAGGGGGAGTCTGTTCTGGTGGGAGGGGGAGTCTGTTCTGGTGGGAGGGGGTCTGTTCTGGGGGGAGGGGGTGTCTGGTCTGGGGGGAGGGGGAGTCTGGCCTGGGGGGAGGGGGAGTGTTCTGGTGGGAGGGGGAGTCTGTTCTGGGGGAGGGGGAGTCTGGTCTGGGGGGAGGGGGAGTCTGGTCTGAGGGGAGGGGTGTCTGGTCTGGGGGGTAGAGGTGTCTGGTCTGGGTGTGGGGGGTGCCTCGTTTGGGAGGGGGGTTATCTAGTCTGGAGGGAGGGCGGTGTCTTGTCCAGGGAGGTCTGGTCTGGCGGCGGCTGGTCTGAGTGTGGGGGAGGGGGTGTCTGGTTTGGGGTGGAGGGGGTGTCTGGGGGAAAGCGGTGTCTGATCGGGGGAGGGGTGTGTTTGGCTGGGTACAGCATCTGGTCTGGGGGGAAAGCGTGTCTGATCTGGGGGAGGGGTGTCTGATCTGGGGGGAAATGTTGTCTGGTCGGGGGGGAGGGGGTGTCTGGTCTGGGGAAATGAGTGTCTGGTCTGGTGGGAAGGGGTGTCTGGTCTGGGGAAATGAGTGTCTGGTCTGGTGGGAGGGGGTGTCTGGTCTGGGGGAGGGGGATATCTGATCTGGGGGGAAATGTTGTCTGGTCTGGGGGGGGTGTCTGGTCTGGGAGGGAAAGGGGTGTCTGGTCTGGGGGGGGAAGGGGTGTCTGGTCTGGGGGGGAAGGGGTGTCTGGTCTGGGGAGGGTGTCTGGACTGGGGGTGGTGTCTGGTTGGGGAGCAGCTTCTGGTCTGGGGGGAAGGGCGTGTCTGGGGGAAATGGGTGATTGGTTTGGTGAGAGGGGGTGTCTGGTCTGGGGAGGTGATGTCTGGTCTGGGAGGAAGGGGGTGTCTGGTCTGGGGGGAGGAGGTGTCTGGTCTGGGGGGGAGGGGGTGTCTGGTATGGGGGAAGGGGGTGTCTGGTCTGGGGGAAGGGGATGTCTGGTCTGGGGGAAAGGGGTGTCTGGTCTGGGGGAGGAGAGCGTCTGGTCTGGGTGTGGGGGTGTGGCTTGTTTGGGGGAGAGGGGTGTCTAGTCTGGAGGGAGGGCGGTGTCTGGTCTGGGGAGGTGTCTGGTCTGGAGTGGAGGGGGTGTCTGGAGGGGAGAAAGGGTGTCTGGTCTGGGGGAGGGCATGTTTAGTCTGGGAGAGGTGGTGTCTTGTGTGGGGGAGGGGGTGTCTAGCCTGGGGGAAAAGGGGTGTCTGGTCTGGAAGGGAGAGGGTGTCTGGTCTGGAGGGGAGGGGGTGTCTGGTCTGGAGGGGAGGGGGTGTCTGGTCTGGGGGAAATGGTGTCTGATCTGGGGGAAAAGGGGTGTCTGGTCTTGGGGGGAGGGGTGTCTGGTCTGGGGGGGAGGGGGTGTCTGGTCTGGGGGGGTGTCTGGTCTGGGGAAATGAGTGTCTGGTCTGGTGGGAGGGGGTGTCTGGTCTGGGGGAGGGGGATGTCTAATCTAGGGGGATGGGTGTCTGGTCTGTGGGAGGGGGTGTCTGGTCTGAAGGAGGGGGTGTCTGGTCTGAGGGAGGGGGTGTCTGGTCTGGGGAGGGGGTGTCTGGTCTGAGGGAAAGGGGTGTCTGGTTTGAGGAGGAGAGCATCTGGTCTGTGAGTGGGTCTTTTGGGGGAGGGGGTGTCTAGTCTGGAGGGAGGGCGGTGTCTGGTCTGGTCTGGGGGCGGCTGCTCTGAGTGTGGGGGAGGGGGTGTCTGGCCTGGGGGGTGTCTGATCTGGGGGGGTTGTTTGGTTGGGGAGCAGCACCTGGTCTGGGAGAGGGGGTGTCTGATCTGGGACAATGGGGGTGTCTGGTCTGGGGGGTGCCTGATCTGGGGGGGTGTTTGGTCGGGGAACAGCATCTGGTCTGGGGGAGGAGGTGTCTGGTCTGGGAGAGGTGGTGTCTTATGTAGGGGTGGGGGTGTCTGGCCTGGGGGGAAAGTGGTGCCTAGCCTCGGGGGGGGGGGGGGGACGGGTTTCTGATCTGGGGGAGCGGTGTCTGGTCTGGGGGAAAGGGTGTCTGATCTGGGGGTGTCTGGTCTGGGGGGAGGGGGTGTCTGGTCTGGGAGGAGGGGGTGTCTGGTCTGGGGGGAAGGGGGTGTCTGGTCTGGGGGAGGGGGATACCTAGTCTGAAGTAACTGGTTGGGGGAGGAGAGTGTCTGGTCTGGGTGTGGGGGGAGGGGTGTCCAGTCTGGAGGGAGAGAGTGTCTGGTTTGGAGGGCCGTCTGGTTTGAGTGTGGGGGAGGGGATGTCCGGTCTGGGGGTAGGGGGTGTCTGGTCACAGGGGAGGGGGTGTCTGGTCTGGGGGAAAGGGGTGCTTGGTCTGGGGGAAAGGGGTGTCTGGTCTGAGGGAAAGGGGTATCTGGTTTGGGGGAGGAGAGCGTCGGGGGGAGGGAGGTCTCTGGGGGGAGGGGGTGTCTGGTCTGGGGGGGTGGGGGAGCGCGTTGTGTGGTCGCCAAACTCAGGCGGTGTCCGGAGTTCCTCACCTGCCAGCAGGCGGCGCCCGGAGTGCCACTGCCCTCTGCCTTGATGGTCGGTGCGGCCGCCATTAGCGCTGAGAGGAGGCAGCTGCTGACGGCGATGGTGTCTGGTCTGGGGGCGTGTCTGGTCTGAGGGAGTGTCTGGTCTGGGAGGGGGGTGTCTGGTCTGGGGGGGGGAGTCTGGTCTGGGGGTGGGGTCTGGTCTGGGGGTGGGGTCTGGTCTGGGGGTGGTGTCTGGTCTGGGGGTGGTATCTGGTCTGGGGGTGGTGTCTGATCTGGGGGATGGGGTGTCTGGGGGGAAGGGGGTGTCTTGTCTGGGAGGGAGTGGTTGGTCTGGGGGGAGGGAGGTGTCTGGGGGGAGGGAGTGTCTGGTCTGGGGGAGGAGATGTCTGGTCTGGAGGGGGTGTCTGGTCTGGGGGAAGGGTTGTCTGGTCTGGGGAAAAAGGGTGTCTGATCTGGGGGGTGTCTGGTCTGGGAGGGTGTCTGGTTGGGGAGCAACGTCGAGTCTGGGGGAGGGAGTGCCTGGACTGGGAGGAGGGGGTGTCTGGTCTGGGGGAGGGGATGTCTGATCTAGGGTGTCTGATCTGGGGTGAGGTGGTGTCTGGTCTGGGGGACGTCTGGTCTGGGGAGTGTCTAGTCTGTGGGGTGTTACAAAACTTACCTTTAGCGGCGCTGCAGTTCTGTCACTGGCCGTGTGCGCGACTTTGGCGCCTTTGAGGGGGGGGGCGGGGTTAAAATGCGGTTTTCCCCTGCCTTCCGGAGTTATATTTTCTCGGGGTGCGAGCTTTTACTGAAGATTTGTTCTGACTGCCGGTATGTGAAAAAAATGTTTAAAATCGCCCGACAAGTTCAGCGCTGGAGTAAAATAAAAATTAGCTTCTAATGCTGTGAACGCCGACAACGGGGATGGATTTCACGTAGGGGACAAGGTAAAGGAAAGCCGTATATTTTATGTATAAAAGTGCTTTTTAAGATGCCTTTAATCCACATTTTACGTTGCGAAACGGTGATTTATTCCCCATACGAACCGGCAGTATTTTTCCTGCCGATATGGGGTTTAAATTCACCGCAACGTTCCAATCGATTGCGTTAAACAAAAACCAACTCGCCAGCTGATTTAAATACCCATTAATTTACGTGAATTAAACATTAAATTCCTTCCATTTGGCCTATAAATGCATGACAATGAGGTTTAAAAATCATGTTCTATTGTGAATTCTTGCGTGAATGTTATTTGAACACAGGCCATATAAAAATGTTTTTTTTTAAATTCGTAAGAAATAGATAGATGTTTAGATCTAGTAATTGAATTTTGTAATTAGCTACAATTAGGTAACTAACTAATTATATGCTTTAATTTCAGGTCATCCAAGTGATATTGTTTCAGATTTGTTTCAGAATGCTTCAATCTATAATAACTGAAAATTTCATTGAGTTCTCTTAATTTTTAAGAAAGTTATGGGCTTTTGACTGTCCTAGATCACAGCTTTTGTGTTAAGTCAATGGAAAGGCAATGGGGAACAAAATGCTAATTTCTGAGTATGAAAATGGCCATAACCATTTTAATACTGAAGAAATGAAAGTGAATTAGGTGTTAAATTAAACTTATTTTTATGCTTTATCTGATGGGATAAATTGCAGACTTGACTTTTTAAATCTCAAAATTTTGTAACATTGCTAAATCAATAATAACTTAAAATTTATTTCAGTTCTCTTAATTTTTAAGAAAGTTATGGGCTTTTGACTGTCCTTGATCACAGCTTTTGTGATAAGTCAATGGAAAAGCAATAGGGAACAAGATGCTAATTTCCGAGTATGAAAATGGCCATAACGTTTAATGCATAAGATATGAAAGTGAATTAGGTGTCAAATTAAACTTATTTTTATGCTTTTAATGTTGTAACATTGCTAGGAGAGGGTGGCTGATCTGGGGTGAGGCGGTGTCTGGTCTGTGGGGGGGGGGCGTCTGATTTGGGGGGTGTGGGAGTCTGCTGGTGGGCGGCGCGTCAGGTGGTCGCCAAACCCAGGCGGTGTCCGGAGAGCCTCACCTGCCAGCAGGCGGTGCCCGGAGGGCCACTGCGTTCCGCCTTGAGGGCCGGTCGGGGAGCGACCGCCATCTGCGCTGTGAGGAGGCAGCTGCAGACGACGATGGTGAGCCGGGAGCATCCATGGCGGCGCTGGGGGGGGGGGGGGGGGGGGGGGGCAACTGCCAGCGCGATTCAAACGGCGGCGGCGAAGTCTCGCGCTCCCTCTCCCGCCGCGAGCAGGCGCAGTGGTTGCCGCCCGCGGGAGCGCGACCGAGGCGCCGTCGCCCGCATCAAGTAAGTGAACGGTTTAATTAATTGTCAAATGTCCATATGCCGCCTGTCCCGCTGAGTTGCTCACTCATTTTTGCGATTATCTTCGGTGTACAGATACATAATATATGGTCATTAATATACTTTTTACCCCCCCACCCCACCCCGAATATCATCCCGCGGGCCGGATTGGACACTTCGCGGGTAGTTTGACCCCCTGGTCTAGGACCAGTGGACAGTGCAGGTGATGAGACTTTAAAAAAATACTATTTTCTAAATACTCTGCAGAAATTGTTTTCTCATTGCATATGTGGAGCTAAACCTCTTTTGTTTTTACAAAACAAAAGGCAATTTCTTCCTGAGGCAAGAACAAAGGGAGGGGTGCTTGGTGCGTAGGCAGGAACTGCAAATGCTGGTTGCAGCAATGTTACAAAATTCACAATATTGAGATTTTAAAAATCAAGTCTGCAATTTATCCCATCAGATAAAGCATAAAAAGAAGTTTAATTAGACACCTAATTCACTTTCACATCTTCAGTATTCAAAAATATGGCCATTTTCATACTCGGAAATTAGCATATTGTTCCCTATTGCTTTTCCATTGACTTAACTCAAAAGCTGCGATCAAGGACAGTTAAATGTCCATAACTTTCTTAAAAATTAAGAGAACTGAATGAAATTTTCAGTTATTATAGATTGAAGCATTCTGAAACAAATATGAAACAATCTTACTTGGATGACATGAAATTAAAGTATATAATTAGTTAGTTACCTAATCACAAAATTCAATTACTCGTTCTAAACATCTATCCATTTCTTAAAAACATTTTTTATTAGCCTAAGTGTCCAAATAACATTCACACAAGAATTCACAATATAACATGATTTTTAAATCTCATTGTCATTAATTTATAGGCCAAATGGAAGGAATTTAGTGTTTAATTCCTGTAAATTAATGGCCATTTTAATCATCTTGCGAGTGGGATTTTGTGGAACTGGACCGATTGGAACGTTGCAGATAGCAGTGAATTTAAACCCAATATTGGCAGGAAACACAATGCCGGTTTGTATGGGGCCTAAATCACCTTTTCGCAACGTAAAATTTGGATTAAAGTAATCCTAAGAAGCACGCTTATATGTAAAATAAACGGCTTACCTTTATCTGTCCCGTACGGGAGATCTGTCCCGTTGTCGGCATTGACGGCGTTAGAAGTCGATTTTTATTTTACTCCAGCAATTAAATTATCTAGCGACGTTTTTAAAAAACTTGATAGAACGCAAGTTGGATCGATTATTCTTCAGCAGCTAAACAGCCTAAGAAAATCGACTTCGACAGGCAGGAGAAAACGGCATTTTAATCCCACCCCCCTCTCAAAGGCGACAGAGTCGCACGCACGGCCTGTCGCAGAACTGTAAAGCCGCTGAAGGTACGTTTTGTAACATACCTACTGGTTTACACCAAAGATAGACACAAAATGCTGGAGAAACTCTGCGGGTCAGGAAGCATCTCTGGAGAGAACGAATGGATGACATTTTAGGTTGAGACCCTTCTTCAGATAACTAAACTAAAGTAAACCCATGTAAAGAAAGGTGGAGAGTGATCTTAATTTAATAACTTTTTTTCTTATCTTGGCAAATGAGCACCTTAAAAAGATATCCAAGTCATGCAGGAAGGATGTTAACAAAAACACTTCACACATGGAATGATAGAAAAATGCAATAATAATTTCAAAAAAGAGGAAGAAGGTATCGCGACAATTGAATTTAGTACCAGAGGTCAACAATTTCATAGCATCATGAAAGTTTCTGCCCTTCTGTTATGAAATAACAGCAAGCAGACAGGGTTATCCATGTTAACATTTAGCAGGAGACACTCACTTGCTTAACATCAGACTCAGTAACTCAGCAGGACAGGTCAGGCAGCATCTCTAGCTTGAACTCCAAGTGGTTATCAGGGAGATCATAGAATGGTTTGTAAAAACATGTCTGTGTTACAATCTCTGCGACCCCAATCTCTGCCCACCCCTTCCCAAATATATAACAATAAAAAGACATATAAATATATTCATATATAGGTAGGAAAGAACTGCAGATGCTGGTTTAAATCAAAGGTAGACACAAAATGCTGGAGTAACTCAACGGTACAGGCAGCATCTCTGGAGAGAAGGAATGGGAAGAAGAATATATATATATTTAAATTAATTGTACTTTATTAATATATATAATATATATTAATAAATCACAATTATATATATATATATATATATATATAGTAAGATGGTAAAGATTATGAATTTACTATGTGTGTATATATATATATATATATCCTGTAGAATCTACGCAGTTGCTATAAGCACGTACCTGTATGTGATCAAGCCAAACGGACACCTTTACATTTTTTTTAAAGCATTTGGAACACAACACGTTCTTAAATACCCTTGCGGGTCGCTTTCGAAATGAGAATAAGCCAATGAGCAACGGAGACCAACTCTGGAAGCCGAAACTAAATTTGCCTAGACATGTTTCCACTGTTTGCGATTTAAATGAAAGCGAAAGTTAACCAGGATTTTCTGGTTTCAAGAAACGAAAGACAGGACCAGGAATCTGCAACAAACAGGCAGATAGGACCGGAAAACGTTGACCACCCTTCGAGCCTTTACGAGACCTGCCTGAGCCCCCTGAGTTCATCCAGCATTTTGTTGCTTTGTTTTTGCTTCAGGAAGAAACTGCCTTTTGTTTTGTAATAATAAAGGGGCTTAGTTCCACAAATGCAATGAGAAAACAATTTCCAGCAGAGTATTTAGTAAAGTAAAATTAAAACATGACTATTCCTGTCGAAGATGCAATGCCCACTAGTTACTCCAGCACTATCTGATTACAACATTCATTAAGATAAATGAGACCCAAGTAAAAAAATAAAATGTATGGATTTCTCTAATAAAGAAATTAGAAATGTAGTTCTTACAAATTCAAATTCTAGGGTTTCATTGCCCTCATAAAATGTTAGAAATTTGTAAAAAAGGGTTGCAATGGAAGTTTGATTCACAAGAATTGGTATTTTGCAACACTTTTTTGGTATTATTAACACTTAGTTATATAACACTTTATTTAGCAACAATGGTATTTACTTCCACCCATTATGTAAACTTAATTACTCCATTCACTGACAACAGCGTCATATTTATGCCAAGTGAAACCTTCCAAGTACTGGAAGGATTCCGTTTGGAATCTGAATTATTGTTTACAAATTCCTCAGCTATGATGCGAGAATCCAATTTTGATAGCCGCTCCTTGTGTACGTTGCAGATCATGAGATTGTTCAGCCTCTTCTGAGCCATGGCATTGCGAAGCCATGTTTTAATGCAGTGTAGTGCGCTGAACGATCGTTTTGCCTCGCGTTAACTGGCTGGAGATGTCAGAACAAGTCGTAACAGTGACTCAACTTGAGGAAACTACTGTCGTATTTCTGGAGACATCCCTTTGAAAAGCTGTCTGTACTCAATAGTTGACTGTGGGAACTGTTTCCTGAAGAAGTAAAGTTCATGGAGATAGACAAAAATGCTGGAGAAACTCGATGGGTGAGGCAGCATCTATGTTGCGAAGGAAATAGACAACGTTTCGGGACGAGACCCTTCTTCAGACTGATGTGGGGGGGGGGGAGGGGGTGGGAAGAAGAAAGGAAGAGGTGGAGCCAGTGGGCTGAGGGAGAGCTGGGAAGGGGAGGAGAAAGCAGGAACTACCTAAAATTGGAGGTCAATATTCATATTGCTGGATTGTAAACTCCCCAAGCGAAATATGATGTGATGCACCTCCAATTTACGGTGAGCCTCACTCAACATGAAGGAGGCCCAGGACAGAAAGGTTGGATTCGGAATGGATGGGGCTGTTGAAGTGTTCAGCCACCGGGAGATCAGGTTAGTTATTGGTGTTGGGCGAAGCAATCGCCAAGCCTACGCTTGGTCTCACCAATTTAGAGCAGCTGACACCTAGAGCAGCGGATGCAATTGATGAAGTTGGAGGAGTTGCAGGTGAACCTCTGCCACACCTGGAAAGACTGCTTGGGTCTTGAAACCATGTAGTTTTCTGTATGTTTCATTGAAACATACAGAACCATTTTGGTTCTGAGTGCGGTCCTCATGCGTTGAACAAATTGCCACTGCTTCTAAAGATTAGCTCAACTCCTGGCGGAGGTTTGTTGGAGGTGAAGTTCAGCATCATGGAAAAGAAGATATGAATAAGTACGGACAGCACACTTGTGCCTTACAGCGCCAGAGACTCAAGTTCAATTCTGACATGGGTGCTGATTGTATGTAGTTTGTACATTCTACCCGTGACCTGTGTGGGTTTATTCCGGGTGCTCCAGTTTCCTCTCACATTCCAAAGACGCACAGGTTTGTAGATTATTTGTCTTATCTGAATTGCCTCGAGTGTATAGGATGCAAAACTGGGATAACAGAACTAGTGTACGAGAGATCACTAGTCAATGCAGAATGGTTGGGCTGAAGGGCCTGTATCCATGTTTTATCTCCAGACAAAACTAAACTAAAAAAGATTGATATAAATATTGGGGCAAGGCCTAGCAAGTTATGGAGTAAGAAGCCACATCTTTGGCAGGAGAATGACCACATTGACTGTATCTCCATGAGGAAAGATACATTGTGGAAAGCAGGAGGAAGCTTAAAGATAAAATTGAATGATTCACACATGTTCAGCATTACTTCTCCAAGTTATGCGAGTTACAGTATAAAGGAAAGTAAAAATGTTTGCTTTTTAATTACTATGGTTAAAAAACGGTGGCTGAATTTAATGCCCTTATTCGCAATCAGTTCCCATCCGACCGCGCGTTGCAGAGTCGCGGCCACATGCATGGTCAGCTAGCTCAGACTCCGAAAAGAAAAGACTCTGAAAATGTAATCCTTTATTAATGATAAACGCTCATCCATTCCATATTCATTGCGAGCTTTGTAAAGTGTAAAGAAGGAACTGCAGATGATGGAAAATCGAAGATAGACAAAAATGCTGGAGAAACTCAGCGGGTGATGCAGCATCTATGGAGCGAAGGAAATAGGCAACGCTTCGGGTCAAAACCCTTTTTCAGACTGATGTGCGGGTGGGGTGGGGGTAGTGGGAAGAAGAAAGGAAGAGGTGGAGCCAGTGGGAGAGCTGAGAAGGCGAGGAGAAAGTAAGGACTACCTGAACAGCCTGGCATCCAGAAAATTTCCCGGACATGTTTCCTGCCCGATCATCTGCCTGGGCCCGTAAGTTATTGATTGGCAGCTGCAATCTTGTAAGCGGGTCAGCGATCATCCTCGCAAGGGATGATCCAGTAGTGGAGTTCACCTGATACAGACCTACAAACTCTTCCTTAATGTAAAATACTTAGTTCACAAACTGAAGCCGGAGGTTTTTGTCAGTCTCCCTAATGGTCGAAACTGACAAAAACCTCCTGGAAGTGGGACAGGGGCATTACGCTCATCATAGGTTAACCTATGAATTCCTGGGATCATTCTTGCAAACCTCCTCTGCGCCCCCTCGAGCCAGCACACCACCCTTCCTCAGGTATGTTTCCGAAAATGGAGGCAGAGGGAAAATCAAGAGGCGGTGGAATATGCATCTATACCAACCAGGGCTGGTTCAGAGATACCATGGTACTGTCTAACTTCTGTTCTAATCTGGAATCTTTTTATATAAATTGCAAACCTTTTTATTCTCCGAGAGAATTTACATATTTTATTCGCGTTGGACGTAACATCCCCTCCCCCCAAAGTCTACGTACGTGAGGCGCAAACACAACTCGCTGACCAGGTAATGAGAGTAGAGAGTGACTTCTCCATGGTAATTGTTTTGGGGGATTTTAACAAGGCGAACCTCAGCCGAGACGTTCCAAAATGCAGGCATCACATTACCTGCCCTACCAGAGGGGAGAGAACACTCAATCATTGTTATACTACAATCAGGAATGCATATTGCTCTGTTCCCCCTGCGGCTCTGGGACTCTCTGATCATTGTTTGGTTCACCTTGTTCCGATGTACAGGCAGAAACTAAAATCTGCTGAGCCTGTGGTCAGAACAATGAAAAAGTGGACAAGCGAGGGCATTGAAAACCTACAGTCCTGCTTTGACTTCACTGATTGGAATGTGTTCAGGGAAGCAACTACAAGCCTCGATGATAATACAGACACTATGACATCATATGTCGGCTTTTGTGAGAGTTGCATTCCCACTCGGACCTGGATCAGGTTCAACAATGACAAGTCCTGGTTTACAACGGAACTCAGACAGCTTCACCAGTCTAAAGATGAGGCCCACAGGAGCGGGATGCAAACCTCTACAGGCAGTCCACGTACAAGCTGAGAAGAGGAATCAGAGTTGCCAATTAAAGGTACGGTGAGAAGTTGTGGAGCAAGTTCTCAGCTAATGACTCTTCTTCAGTGTGGAAGGGCTTGCAAGAAATCACCAGCAACAAGAGGAAAACCCCCTGCTCCTTGGACAACCGTCAGCTGACCAATGACCTGAACGAGGGTACACAAAAGGCTGGAGAAACTCAGCGGGTGCAGCAGCATCTAAGGAGCGAAGGAGATAGGCGACGTTTCGGGTCGAGACCCTTCTTCAGGCCTGAATGAGTTCTGCTGGTTTTTATAGACAGAAACATAACCCCGGTATCCCCTCCCTCTCCCCCCCCCCCCCCACCCACTCCTCCCCAATCACCACTTCACACCTACTTACAGCCTGACTCCAGCCTGCAAAGACTGGGCCCTCGTCCACTAACCACCCCCTCCTTGCTGTACAACATCAGTCTGGCCACTTCTCCATCACTAACAATAGCAATTGAAGAGGTGGAAAAGCTATTCAGGAACCAGAAAAGCCGGAAATCTCCAGGACCAGACAATGTTTCCCCAAGCAGCTGTGGCAAGCCTGCAGTCCGCCTGTCTTTTTCTTTTTTTTGTGTTTTTTTTGTTTTGTTGGATGTATGATTTAGTTTATTTTTAGTTGTGCATGTGTGGGGGGGCGGAGGAAACTTCTTTTAGCCTCTTCCTTCGGTGGGATGCGACCTTTTCTTTGTCGTATCCCCCGTCTGCGCTAATCGCGGAGCTGGCGGCCTCCAACTGGAACCGACCTTGAGGCTCCAGAGGCAGAGCCAGGACTCACCATCGCGAAGCTGGACGACTTCGAGGCCGTGGTGGCGCTGCGGCGGCGTTCCGACTTCGGAGCCTCGGAGGCTTCGGCCGTGGGCCCAGTGAACGACAACATCGGGAGCTCGCAGGTTTCAGGTTGGTGACCGATTCTCCGGAGCTCCCACAACAACAGCTTCGTCCGCTGGACTGGAGGGTGGCAGCTTTGTCCGCCCCGGGCTGCGGAGTTGGAACCAGCCCGTTCGCGGAGCTCGGATTCGGCTGCGGGACTTACCATCACCCGGCGGGGGGCCCAACATCGAAAGCCTGGATAGCCTCAACGCAGAGGGAGAACAAGGAAGGAAGAGACAAGGACTTTAAGACTTTTGCCTTCCATCACAGTGAGGAGGTGCCTGGTAGACTCACTGTGGCGGATGTTAAATCTGTGTTCATTGTGTGTTCTGTTACTTTATTCTCTGTTATGACTGCAAGGTATTTAATTTTGTTCAAACTAACAAGGAGCATTGCAAGGCTGCGTATTCTCCCCTCTCCTTTACTCTCTCTACTCCAACGACTGCACCGCCACAGACTCCTCTGTGAAGCTTCTCAAGTTTGTGGATGACAGAACCCTGATCGGACTGATCCAGGATGGGGAGGAATCTGCCTACAGACAGGAAGTGACACAGCTGGCATCCTGGTTCTATCACTACAACCTGGAGCTCAATGCTCTTAAAATGGTAGAATTGATTGTAGACGGTAGGAGAGCTCCCCGTCCCCTCATGCCACTCACCATCAACAACACCACAGTCACATCTGTGGAGTCATTTAAGTTCCTTGGAAACATCATCTCCAGGGACCTTAAATGGGAGGCCACCATCGACTCCACAGTCAAAAAGGCACAATAGAATATGTACTTCCTACGGCTGCTGAGAGAACACAATCTGCCACATGCAATGATGGTCCAGTTTTATACTGCCATCACAGCGTCTGTCCTCACCTTCTCCATCATGGTCTGGTTTGGCTCAGCCACCAAGCATGACATCTTGAGGCTGCAGCATTGCTACATTGTTATTTTATTTCATTCTTCACATGTTTATATTATAATGTTTTATTTTTAATTGTCTACTGTATCGTGTTGTTACTTGCCAGCAAAGTACCAAGGCAAATTCCTTGCATGTATACATATTTGGCTAATAACATTTATTCAATTCAATTCAATTATTCAATTCAGAATTGCTCACAATGGATGTGACAACACATCGATGAAGGTTAGAGATTGAACACAAGACCACTTTGGATTGATTTAAATGGAAAGAAAAGTTAGCCTTGTATGTTAAACTGGTCGGACCTGCTTAGGTTAAACTGCATAATAGGAGGGAGTGGGAGTATTTGCATAGAGCGTTGCCAAAGCAAACCAAATTTAATTTGTATAAATACGGTAATATGTTAAACATATTAACAACAAACCCAGTAAACAATGAGGAGAAAATAAGTAAATTATGTGGAGAAAATAAGTTAGTCAGTAAGACTTTGTTTCAGTTCTAGGTTTGTTGGAGGTGAAGTAATATTTGTGGGGATACATCAGAGTACTAGAAAACAAAAAAATTATAATAAGATCAGAAGAAGATTTTAGAGTAGATGACCATAAACTTGATCAACGAGGTAATTTGTGAGGAGCGTCTTAAAGGATTGTTGAAACTATTACTTGTACAGGGTATCAGCTGACATGTCAACCTACAAAAGAATCTGAACCAAGGTCTCGTACAACTTTAACTTTATTAATACTCGAGTGTTTATTGATTCCATTTGTACCTCACACTGCCACAGCAAGGCCAGCAGCATAATCAAGGACGATTCGCACCCTGGCCACTCCCTCTTCTCCCCTCCCCCATCAAGCAAAAAGTATAGAAGTGCCAACGAACACCTCCAGATTCAGGGACTGTTTCTTCCAAGCTGTTATCAGACACTGCATCATCCTACCACAACCAGAGAGCAGTCCTGAACTACTATCTACCTCTTTGATGACCCTCGGATTATCCTTGATTGGAATTTGCTGGTTTTACCTTGCACTAAAGGGTATTCCCTTAACATGTATCTGTACACTGTTGATTGATTGTAATCATGTTTTTCTTTCTGATGACTGGTTAGCACACGACAAAAAGCTTTTCACTGTATCTCGCGACAATAAACTAAACTGAACTGAACTGAGTTACTTCAGCATGAATGCAACCCATTAACTTTTAATAACTTTTCATTTGCTTTACTGTTCCAACATAATTTCTTAAACAAAAACACAAAACTCATGACGTGGACTCAGATATTACCCGTATGAATGAATTGGCCAGGTTCATTCTGTGGTCTTCTCTGAGTTTAAAATTCAGGTCCCTCCCACTTGTGATGGCTGTTCCTGGCAAATATCATAGTATCTGGTATCTTTGGTTCTTGGGTTGTGTAGGACTGCCCTTCTTTAGTGGTTACTATCTTCACTGAATGCTTTGAACCGGTTGTCATGACATCATCCTCTTGCAACAATTTAACAGCTCACAGATAATTCACCCTTCATCCACCTACATTCCAAGGAATCAAGTCCTCGCCTTCTCAACCTCTCCTTATAGCTTAGGCCCTCGAACCCTGGCAACATAATTGAAAACATGTGAAAGATCATGATCAAGTAAATTATTCTCTTTGAGGAAATGCACCAGAAATGCACCATTTTGTTTAGCGTTACCTGGGGAATTCCATCTTCCTACAGACTTGTTTTGCACCACTGGTGCCCCAGTTATCAAGGCACACTGGTCTCCAGCCATGTTGGCGTAAAGCACAAAATCCGATCTCGCCAATTGAACTGTAATTTAAGAGGAAAACATAATTGCCACAAACCCTGTCATTGCATCACGAAAGTCACTCAACTGGTTTGCAACCAACATGTTCCGTTCTTAGACACATTTTCAGCTGTGGCACAATGGCGCCGCGGCAGAGTTGCTGCCCGACAGCATCAGAGACCCGGGTTCGATCCTGACTATGGGTGCTGTCTGTATGGAGATTGTATGTTCTCCCCATGACCTGCGTGGGTTTTCTCCAGGTGCTCCAGTTTCCTCTCACACTCCAAAGTCGTACAGGTTTTTGAATAGTGTTAATGTCTGGGGATCGCTGGTCAGAGCAGACTAGGTGGCTGAAGGTCCTGTTTCTGTGCTGCATCTCTAATCTAAATGAAACAAAACAAAATTCATAATTTAAACCAGTTAATGGCTTTCTCTTAAAGGATTAAGTAGTTACCAAGACTGGAATACAATCATACAAACTTTCAGGAAACATAAAGCAAAGGAATGCTGGAAGTTATTGATCAAGTTAATGTTCAACATGTTTAAAGTGAAACAAGTCCATAATCAGCCAAAACTCCAATAATTTCTAGGCCTCACATTCTAACCTCTGATTGATTATAGCACTCGGATTATAATAGCTGCTAATCGTATAATTTTGACCCATGACACCACAGTTGAAGCTGTGGATTTGGGTACCATACTGGAGAGTTCTTCCCTCACCGCTGTTCAACTGATCGGGTGAGGGTGCAATACCTCCCTTCCATGATCTCTCTCTTGGTCTCTACCCTGACCTTCATGTTTTCACGGAAAGGTAATGTTCCATGTGTAGGAAGGAACTGCAGATGCTGGTTTAAACTGGAGACAGACACAAAATGCTGGATTAACTCGTCAGTAATGGAGAGAAGGAATGGGTGACGTCTCAGGAGGAGACCATTCTTCAGACTGATGTCAGGGGAGATGGAGATACATAGATAACAACGTGTAAGGTGTGAAACAGGATAAAGGGAATAAAGTTCAAGGAAAATATAGAACAAATCATTGTTAGCTGGGAGAAGGTAGCAACAAAGCAAACAGAGATAAAATGTAGTCGGATCCATTCCCCCAACGCAAGCCATTCCCCAAATGCAATATTGCACCACTCACGCATAGCCCCCAACTGCGCAGGTGCGGCTCATTTCTCCTCATCCCCCAGCACTTCCTCCTCCTCTTCACCCTCCCTCTGCAATCCCTAGAGAGGAGGGAGGGGTGGTAGAGAGGTGGGGGTTAGAGAGGGAGGGCGGTAGAGAGAGAGAGGGGGGTAGAGAAGGAAGGGGCAGAGAGGGACGGGGTAGAGAGGGAGGGAGAGTCAGATGGGGGTAGAGAGGGAGGGGGTGGAGAGGGAGGGGAGGGGAGTAGAGAGGGGGGGGTAGAATGGGAGAGGGGCAGAGAGGGAGGGGGTAGAGAGAGAGATGGAGGGGGTAGAGGGTGAGGGATGGGGGTAGAGTGGGGGGGAGAAAGGGTGGAGAGGGTGAGGGAGAAAGAGGGAGGGGGTAGTGAGGGAGGGGGTAGAGAGGGTAGATAGGGAGGGGGCATCTCCCTCCTCCCTCCCCATCTCCTTCTACCACCCCACCCCAACTCCCCCCTTCGCATTTCCTTCCACTTCCACTCACTCCCATTCCCTGTCCCAGGACCTACTCAGGTCATAGAGCAGCGCCAGAGCCTGGAACTCAGCCTGGTTCTTATACTCAGCCTGGCCCTGGCTCTAGACTCCAGCTGTCAGCTCACCCGTCTGGGCTATAGTGCAGGCTACGACTACGTCTCCGGGCTCATTCCTGACCACGGTCCCAGGCTCATTGTTGGTTTCGGCGGCGGCTTCTTTATCGGCCCCGTTCACAGTCCTATCCTAAGCCCCGGGCTCGGCCCTCACTCCAGCTACAGCACCACCCTCCCCACCAGGCGGCGGGCACCGGCAGATGCCACCACTCCTCGTTCACCGCGAGCGCTGGAGTGCCCCTCCCTCCTGGAGTGTCCCGTCCTGCCTTGCGAGTGCATTGTGACGTCACTCGGGGTTTCTTTTTCTGAAATGGGTGTTTGTTTCGTAAATTCACCTCGACGGGAAAAATGTGAGTAGAATGTGTGAAAATGGGAAGGCTGTGGCCTAGCGTTTGGATAAAAATAGGAAATTTAACCAGATTTTTTTTCTCCCCCTCTCCCCCTCTCTCACACACACACGACAAAGAGTTTTAGCATTATAGAGATTTCTCCTCCGTTGTTAGGATCGTGGTCAGGATGGAACCCGGGTTCTTGGTGCTGTAAGGCAGCATGTCTACCGCTGTGCCACCATGCACTGCTGGATGTACTAACGCCTATATATCCAAGGACACTTGGAATCTAGAGAATAAATTGCAGGAGCCCTGGCTGAGATATACAGATCATCATTAGACACCGGTGAGGAGCTGGATGACTGGAGGGTGGCTAATGTTGTGCCTCTAATTAAGAAGGGTTGCCAGGAAAAGACTGGGAACTATAGACCAGTGAGCCTAACATCTGTGGTAGGTAATTTACTGGAGAGGATTCTGAGGGATAAGATATATGTGTATTTGGATAGACGGGCTGATTAGGGATAGTTTTCTTTACATGTTTTTTGTATGTGGGAGATGGTGTCTCATGAATTTGATTGAGTTTTTATGAAGTAACGAAGAAGGATGATGAGGGCAAGGCTGTGGAAGTTGTCTCCATGGACTTCAGCAAGGTTCTGCAAGATGACCTTCTGTGGAAGGTTAGATCACACGGTATCTAGGGAAACTCCTAAAATCAAGGTACTGCCTATGGTTATTATTTGTACACTGAGTTAATACATTAACTGGGGGGAGAGACTCGGGTAGAGGGGGCTAGGGGACAGGGTGTGGGGCAAGAGGCAGAGAAGGGAAACACTCGGACCTAAAATGTAGGCGAGAAAGAGGAAAAAGATAATAAACAGAGAATAAGGGATGGTGGGTTTCTAAAATGTGTATATTTGAATGCTGGGAGCATTGTAAGAAAGGTGGATGAACTTAGAGCCTGGATTGACACCTGGAAATATGATGTTGTGGCAATCAGTGAAACATAGTTGCAGGAGGGCTGTGATTGGAAACTAAATATTCCAGGATTTCATTGTTTCAGGTGTGATAGAATTGGAGGGACCAGAGGTGGAGGTGTTGCATTGCTTGTCAGAGAAGATATTACAGCAGTGCTTTGGCAGGATAGATTAGAGGGCTCGTCTAGGGAGGCTATTTGGGTGGAACTGAGAATTGGGAACGGTGTAGCAACACTTTTAGGGGTGTATTATAGACCGCCAAATGGGGAGCGAGAATTGGAAGAGCAAATATGTAAGGATATAGCAGATATTAGTAGTAAGCACAAGGTAGCGATTGTGGGAGATTTCAATTTTCCAAAAATAGACTGGGAAACACATTCTGTAAATGGGCTGCATGGTTTGGAGTTTGTAAAATGCGTGCAGGATAGTTTTTTGCAGCAATACATAGAGGTATCGACCAGAGAAGTGGCAGTGCTGGACCTCCTGTTAGGAAATGAGGCAGGTCAGGTGACGGAGGTATGCGTTGGTGAGCACATCAGGACCAGTGATCACAATACCATTAGTTTCAATATAATTATGGAGAGAGTCAGAATGGGACCTAGGGTTGAGATTTTTGATTGGAGAAAGGCTAACATTGAGGGAATGCGTAATGATTTAAAAGGAGTGAATTGGGACATTTTGTTTTATGGGAAGGATGTAGAAGAGAAATGGAGGACATTTAAAGGGGAAATTGTAAGTACAGAATCTTTATGTCCCTGTTCAGTTGAAAGGAAATAGTAAAAATCGGAAAGAGCCATGGTTTTCAAGGGAAATTGGACACGGTTCGAAAAAAGAGAGATATCTACAATAATTATAGGAGGCGTGGAGTAAATGAGGTGCTAGAGGAGTATAAAGAGTGTAAAAAGAATCTTAAGAAAGAAATTAGAAAAGCTAAAAGAAGATATGAGGTTGCTTTGGCAAGAAAGGTGAAAGTAAATCCAAAGGGTTTCTACAACTATATTAATAGCAAAAAGATAACGAGGGATAAAATTGGACCATTTGGGAGCCAGGATGGACAGCTATCTGCAGAGCCAAAAGAGATGGGGGAGATATTGAACAATTTCTTTTCTTCGGTATTCACCAAGGAGAAGGATATTGAACTCTGAGGTAAGGGAAAAAAGTAGAGTAGCGATGGAAACTATGAGATTCAAAGAGGAGGAAGTACTGACACTTTTGAAAAATATAAAAGTGGATAAGTCTCCAGTTCCTGACAGGATATTCCCTAGGACATTGAGGGAGGTTAGTGTAGAAATAGCAGGGGCTATGACAGAAATATTTCAAATGTCATTAGAAACGGGAATAATGCCGGAAGATCTGCATACTGCGCATGTTGTCCATTGTTTAAAAAGGGTTCAAAGAATAAACCTAGCAATTATAGACCTGTTAGTTTGACGTCAGTGGTGGGCAAATTAATGGAAAGGACACTTAGAGATAATATATATAAGCATTTGGATAAACAGGGTCTGATCAGGAACAGTCAATATGGATTTGTGCCTGGAAGGTCATGTTTGACAAACCTTCGTGAATTTTTTGAAGAGGTTACTAGGGAAATTGATGAGGGTAAAGTAGTGGATGTTGTCTATGTGGATTTCAGTAAGGCCTTTGACAAGGTTCCCCATGGAAGGTTGGTTAAGAAGGTTCAATCTTTGGGTGTTAATGGCGGAGTAGCAAGATGGATTCAACAGTAGCTGAATGGGAGATGCCAGAGAGTAATGGTGGATGGCTGTTTGTCAGGTTGGAAGCCGGTGACCAGTGGGGTGCCTCAGGGATCTGTGTTGGGTCCACTGTTGTTTGTCATGTACGTCAATGATCTGGATGATGGGGTGGAAAATTGGATAAGTAAGTATGCAGATGATACTAAGATAGGTGGTGTTGTGGATAATTAAGTAGATTTTCAAAGTCTACAGAGAGATTTGGGCCATTTGGAAGAGTGGGCTGAAGGATGGCAGATGGAGTTTAATGTTGATAAGTGTGAGGTGCTACATCTTGGCAGGACAAATCAAAATAGGACGTACATGGTAATTGGTAGGGAATTGAGGAATGCTGTGGAACAGAGGGATCTAGGAATAACAGTGCATAGTTCCCTGAAGGTGGAATCTCATGTAGATAGGGTGGTAAAGAAAGCTTTTGGTGTGCTGGCCTTTATAAATCAGAGCATTGAATATAGGAGTAGGGAAGTAATATTAAAATTGTACAAGGCATTGGTGAGACCAATTCTGGAGTATGGTGTACAATTTTGGTCGCCTAATTATAGGAAGGATGTCAACAAAATAGAGACAGTACAGAGGAGATTTACTAGAATGTTGCCTGGGTTCCAGCAACTAAGTTACAGAGAAAGGTTGAACAAGTTAGGTCTTTATTCTTTGGAGCGCAGAAGGTTAAGGGGGGACTTGATTGAGGTCTTTTAAATGATAAAAGAGATAGACAGAGTTGGCGTGGATAAGCTTTTCCCATTGAGGGTAGGGAAGATTCAAACAAGAGGACATGACATGAGAATTAAGGGACAGAAGTTTAGGGGTAACATGAGGGGGAACTTCTTTACTCAGAGAGTGGTGACTGTGTGGAATGAGCTTCCAGCAGAAGTGGTGGAGGCAGGATCGATTTTAACATTTAAAAGTAAAGTGGATAGTAATATGGACGGGAAGGGAATGGAGGGATATGGTCTGAGTGCAGGTAGATGGGACTAGGGGAAAATAAATGTTCGGGACTTCCGGTGGCGCTATGGAGTAGGATGAACTAGCGCCGTCCAGCTCCGCAAAAATTGTGTTAAAAACGGGAAAAAACGGGGATATTTATAGCTACTCACCAGAGAGGAGCGTTTGTGAACGGCACCGGCAGCCAGATAAGGTCCGTGACGTCATCAGCAACTTTTACAGCACTAATGTCGATGAAAAGAACCCCCCTCCCAAAGAGAAAAAATCAGTGCTGAAAAAATAGGTAGGCCCAGTTGAAGCCTCGACCTCGAGTTTGACTGGCTCTCTGGAGGATATCCCAAAGAAGAAATCAGAAATGGAGGATCTGAAAACTACCATTATGTAGGTATGTTACAAAACTTACCTTTAGCGGCGCTGCACTTCTGCCGCTCCCCGTGTGCGCGACTTTCGCTTAAAGTGCCGTTTTTCCACAGGCCTGGATAATCGATGAATGTCGGGCGATTTGGTTGCTGAAGAAAAATCGCTCCGACATTTAATGAATGGTGGTATTTTTAAATTACTCTAGATTATTTATTAACTAGAGTAATTTAAAAATTACCTTCAAAAGCCGTGAGCACTGACAACCGGAAGCATTTTGCGTAGGGGAGAAAAAAAGGTAAATACTTTATTTTTATATTAAAAGTTGGTTTTTCGGGAGGCATTAATAATATTTTCATGTTGCGAAATGGGGTCCCAAAAAATGTATGAACCCCCAGTATTTTTCCCCCCGACTTCACTGCTAACCGCAACGTTCCAATCCACCGCATTCCACTAAAACCCACTCGCTAGTTGATTTAAATGGCCATTAATTTACAGGAATCAAACACTAAATTCCTTCCATTTGGCCCAGAAATTAAGGAAAATGAGATTTAAAAATTATGTTATATTGTGGATTATTGTGTGAATGTTATTTGGACACTTAGGCAATTTTAAAAAAGTTTATCTTTTCTTAAGAAATTGATAGATGTTTAGATCTACTCATTGAATTTTGTAAATAGCTACAATTAGATAACTAACTAATTATATGCTTTAATTTCAGGTAATCCAAGTAAGATTGTTTAATATTTGTTTCAGAATGCTTCAATCTATAATAACTGAAAATTTCATTGAGTTCTCTTAATTTTTAAGAATGTTATGGACTTTTAACTTTTCCAGATCACAGCTTTTGAGTTAAGTCAATTGAAAGGCAATGGGAAGCAAGATGCTCATTTCCGAGTATGAAAATGGCCATAACTTTCTTAATGCTGAAGATATGAAAGTAAATTAGGTGTCAAATTAAACTTATTTTTATGCTTTATCTGATGGGATAAATTGCAGACTTGATTTTTAAAATATCAAAATTTTGTAGCATTGCTACATTATGGGTGAGCTTAAAAAAATGAAAAAAGAATATAAAGAAGAATTTGTTGCTCAGAGCTGATATTGAAGTATTTAAAGAGCAAGTTAAAGAGGAGTTGAAAAAAGAAGTAAACACAGTAAAAAGTATGATGGATGAATGGAAGACAAAAGCAGATGCTGATCTAAAACAACAGATGGATGAAGTAAATCAGAAAGTTGGTGGTTTGGAACTCGCGGTCGATCTCAAGTTGGAACCTATTAAGAGAACACTTGATCAGCAACACGAGGCAATAAAGGAACTGACCAGTATTGCTGACTCAAGTGCTAAGGGGAATGATAAACTTCTCTCCGAGAACAAGCGTTTAGCAGACTTATTGAATAAAATAACTGAGAAATGTATTGACTTGGAGGGAAGGCAACGACGTAAAAACTTGCGTATCGTGGGTGTGCGTGAAGGCAAGGAGGGAGCTCAAGACACCAGAGAGTTCGCTGCAAATCTTCTGAAGAATGTTTTGAATCTGGATCAAGCACCCCTACTTGGCCGAGCGCACAGAGCACTGAGACGACGTCCAAAGATGGGTTCGCCACCAAGACAACTGATTGTGAAAGTGGTCTATGATCATTTTTTGGAAGATATGATGAAGATAATAATTCGCAAACAGAATCTGTTTTATGACGGTGACAAGATCAGCATATTCAGAGATTATCCTGCGGAAGTGGCCAGGAGAAGAGCCCTTTTTACTGAAACAAGGCACATCCTCAGGAATATAAAGGGCGTGAGATATGGCCTGATGTACCCTGCCACATTACGAGTGAGCTACGACAATAAAGAGCACCACTTCACTAAACATACCGAAGATCTGGAGTTCGCCCGTAAAATCGAGAAGGAGTTGGATGAGGAAGAAGGAGAAGCAGAGGGAACACAGAGAGAAGAAGAAGATGAGGACGAAGAATAACGAACTTGAATTATACTCAACACTTACCTGATGCCGATCTACACCCAGCAATAAGGAGAAAGAATTATGAACTTTTAAAATTATTGGATTTGGAGAGCTCAATGATTATTAATAATAAATTAATATACAATATTAGTATTAGTTTAGTACTAACCATTATTAACAAATGTATGTGATATCTCCTTAAATAATCTAAAATGATAGCAGTAAATTAAAACAATATAGTATTAATAAGAATGGAAATGTAACACCCCGCCCCTAAATATATTGCCCTTAAGGCATTTACGGAACTGGAAATATAAACATCTTTTTTTTTCCCCAACGGAAGTCCGTAGATTAACAGCCACGCTAGTGTGGCTTACACTAACATCACCTTACGTAGATATAGACACTTTTTCTTTCTTGCACTTTTCTAATAATATTATTAACTTTTTTCCTTTTTTTAATATTATTTTTTTAAATATATTATATGTGGAATTATATTACTTTACTTTTGAATGGTATTATACAGTAGACTGGAGGGGATATGTATGTCAGATAATGTTATTAGTATTAGTTGATCACAAACTAGGGTACGAAATTGGGATATATATGCTGATACATCTACCTCATTATAATCCACCATAATATCCAAATGAAAGATACTAATAAGAAAAAGGGGGGTGATGGAATCACCTTCTGTAGTTGGAATGTAAGAGGTATTAATGAACCAATTAAAAGAGGTAAGGTTTTGGCGCAATTAAATAGAATGAAAGCTGATATAATCTATCTTCAAGAGACACATCTAAAAAAGGAGGCACAATATAGGCTAACGGCAAATTGGATTTCTAGGGTGTATCACTCATCATTTACTCATAAATCTCGAGGAGTTGCCATCCTTATTCGTAAAGGTATTCAATTTAAACATAGTTCAATAATAGAGGATCCTGAAGGTAGATATATAATAGTTACGGGTGAACTATATTCGAAGAAGGTTGTACTTATGAATATATATGGCCCAAATTTTGATAATCCCCTATTTTTTAAGAAAATATTTAACACTATTCCTATAGTAACACAGCACAATCTAATAATTCGGGGCGACTTAAATTGCACTTTGGATAATTATTTGGACAGATCATCAACCAAAAGGAAGGCTATTTCTAAATCAAGCGAATTCATAAATTCCTTTATCAGATCAGCTAATGTCAAAGATATTTGGAGAAATGATAATCCTAATGGTCGAGAATACTCATTTTATTCTCCGGTATTTGGAACATACTCTAGGATAGATTATTTTCTAATAGATTCAAAACTTGTCCCATTTACGTATGACTCAAAATATCATAATATTATTTCGGATCATGCTCCATTAACATTCAAGATTAACTTAAAGGGTATAACTAAAGGATATTCGCAATGGAGACCTAATCCTCATATTAAATGATAAAGCGTGCTCAGATTAACTGGTTAAACAGATTGAATTATTTTTTGAAACCAATGATAAACCTGGAATCTCATCATCTCTTTTATGGGACACATTTAAAGCTTTTATACGGGTTGCTATAATTTCTGCGCAGGCACATCTGAACAAGGAAAATAGAAAGATTCAACAGAAATTGGAAAATGAAATAAGGCAGTTGGACATGGAAAATGCTATGTCTCCATCTAGGGTTATACATAATAAAATTGCAACATTAAAATATACATTAAATGAGATACAATCAAAGTATGTTATTAAACTTTTTCAAAAGACCAAACAAGTATATTTTGAATTTGGGGATAAACCGCATAAATTGTTAGCTCGGCAACTAAGAAAATCAGAAGAAGAAAAAATGATATATAAGGTCAAATCTGAACAAGGACAAATATTAACTTTACCAAAAGACATTAATGATAGATTCCAACAATACTATCAAAAACTTTATACATCAAAAGTGATGGATCAACCCGAGGGAATGGAAACGTTTCTCCAGAAATGTCACATTAATAGATTAGATCGGGAAGGTAGAGAATTATTAGATGCTGAAATATCAGCAAAAGATATTGAGGAATCAATTAGATCATTGAAGAATGGTAAAGCTGCAGGACCCGACGGTTTGGGGGTTGAATTTTATAAGAAGTTTCATGATTTGAATGTCCCACGGCTACAAACTATGTACAAAGTCGCCTACGAACAAGAACAACTTCCAGAAACCCTAAAAGAATCCACAATTACACTTATTCCTAAAGCAGACAAAGATCCAGAAGACCCAGGATCATACAGAGCAATAGCTCTTTTAAATACAGATCAAGAAATATTAACAAAAATTTTACCTCAAAGATTAAGTTTTATACGGGTTGCTATAATTTCTGCGCAGATCAATAGATTAATACATCATGATCAAACAGGTTTTATTCCTAAATGTTACTCCACTTATAATTTAAGACGTCTATTTAATATCATTTACTCGAAAAGAATGAGTGATATTGAATTAGCAGTTATATCCCTGGATGCGGAGAAGGCGTTTGACCAGGTTGAATGGCCTTATCTATTTAGGATAATGCAGAAATTTCAACTGGGAGAAGGATTTTGCAAATGGGTTAGAATTTTATACTCTGGCCCAACAGCAAGAATCCTAACAAACCAAATGTTATCAGCAAAATTCAATCTTTCTAGGGGTTGTAGACAAGGCTGTCCGTTATCACCTTTATTATTTGCACTCGCTATAGAATTATTGGCCGAAAGGATTAGAGCAGAACCAGAAATTTATGGATATAATACCAAAACCACAATTAACAAAATATCTTTATATGCAGATGATGTTTTATTATATATAACAAAACCAGAGATTAATATCCCTAAATTACTTGAAGTTATAAATGAATTTAGTAAGTTCTCAGGATATAGAATTAACTGGAATAAAAGTGAAATTATGCCTATAACAGGAATTAAATTGAATAAATACAAAAATTCCCATTTAAAATAGCTAATAATCAAATTAAATATCTTGGAATTAATGTATCAAAATCTTATAAATCTTTATTTAAATCAAATTTTCCCCAATTATTAAATAAATTTTAAAAGAATATTTTATATTGGAAAACATTACCGATATCAATGATCGGTAGAATAAATGCCATAAAAATGGCATTTTTGCCTCAATTACTATATTTATTTCAAGCCATTCCGTTATATCTGCCTAAATTTTTTTTTTTTTTAATTGATTCTATAGTTAACAACTTTATTTGGGATTATAAAAATCACAGAATAAGTAAAACACACTTATGTAAGTCTAAGATAAATGGTGGCCTAGCTTTACCTAATTTATTATATTATTTTTGGGTGGTTCAGATTAAGAACCTTCATTATTGGTTGATTCAGATGGAACAGGACCCGGTTTGGTTAAGAATTGAAAAGGAAGATTGTTCACCATTCTACATAAGCACAATACTCCTTGCCCCCGGAGTGGTACAAAAAAAATCATATAAGGAAAATCCTATAATTTTAAATAATATACGTACTTGGAAACAAATCATTAAGACTTTACATTTAGAAACTATGCCACTTTGTTTACCAATTATGAATAATCCTATGTTTAAACCCTCGACATTGGATGTGGGGTTTAGACATTGGAAAAATTTAGGAATAATAAGGATAGAACATCTTTATAGGAATGGGAAATTTCTCTCATTTCAGGAGTTGAAAGAGATTTATGGATTGCAAGCAAATAATTTATTTAGATATTTACAAATTAGAGATTATGTCAAATTAAATAATCGAAATTATAGAAGCTAAATTATAGAAATAGAGATCCAGGTTTACTGGATGAAGTACTTAACAAGCATCCAACAATCAACAGAAAAATTAATAGCATATATATATAATATTCTTTTGGACAGGGAAATGCCAAAAACTGAACTATTCCGACAAAAATGGGATAATGAAATTGGTTTACCGATATCAGAAGATTTTTGGGAAGAAAGCTTACAACGAATTCATCGCTGTTCGTTAAATGCCAGACATACTTTGATACAATTCAAAGTAATACATAGATTACACTACTCAAAAAAGAAATTAAATAGAATTTTTCCTAATATATCACCACTGTGTGATAAATGTCAGCACATAGAAGCCGATTTAACTCATAGTTTTGTAATATGTACAAAACTTAATAATTATTGGACTGAGATTTTTAAAATTATTTCCATAGTTTTAGAGATTACATTAAGCCTTGACCCAAAATTAATTATATTTGGGGTTTTAGATTCAAACCAAACTTTAACAGCAAATCAAAGACATTTTCTGGATTATTGTTTAATAATTGGAAAAAAATTAATATTAAAATTTTGGAAGGGACCATTATCCCCAACAATTAAAATGTGGACAGTGGAAATGTTGGAGACATTACAACTGGAGAGAATTAGGTTTATCCTAATGGATAAACCTGAGCTTTTTGAACAAATATGGTCTCCATTCACTGATTATATGAAGGGGTAGCTGGCCTCGGCATTGAAACTCAATAAGTACCCGGTCGGAAGATCAAACAAAAATGTTTAATTTCAGATTTATATACTTGTCTCTATATATTATAATTAGAAATTGTTCCATTCATGGATAAGATGTATACTGTTTTCTTTTCCTCAAGTATAATAATTGGTTACTAGTTATAGGGTTTTTTTTTCTTTGTTTTTTTAAAAAATTATTATTATTTATTTATTTATTTTTTCCCCTTGTAATCCAATATAATCATACTCCTCAAATTACTCACTATTCTTTCTCTATACTTTTTTCTTTTTCTCTTTTTCATAGTATTAAAAAAATGGAGGCCTATATACATGGTTCGGTAATATTTATATAATTTTGGAAAGATGTATTAATTATATCTGAAAAAATTGTTATATTATTTGTAATTTGTATGGCCTCAAATAAAAATATATTAAAAAAAAAAAAAAGAAAATAAATGTTCGGCATGGACTGGAAGGGCCGAGAGGGCGTGTTTCCGTGCTGTAATTGTTATATGGTTATATTGCAGTCACCTTAACAATCTGTTGGAACCTTATTCTGTGTCCATAATCATGAAGTCACTATGATGTATCCAAAACATGTCTATTTAAGTGTGCATTTGGCTTCTGTCGGGCCTACTTTTTCGTCTTGGGGGGGTATGTTGCATAGATACCGCCGGAGTCGCACGCCTGATGACGTCACTCACTCTTGGCAAGCAGCCGGTGCTGTTTTCTGCAGGTCAGTCCCGTTCTTTTCTCCCCGTTTTCAATCGATTTTGCACGGAGCTTGCTGGCGCGGGTCTCTATTACTCCATAGCACCACTGGAAGTCCATCTTTTCATATTGTACTCTTCATAAGTTGGCATCTGTGTTATGCAACATCTGTGGAAAAAGGAACAAAAGTTAATGTTTCAAAATGAAGAGCCTTTATCCGTTCTGACCTGAAACAATAACCGTTTCTTTTTCTACAGAAGATAGGGACAAAATACTGGAGTAACTCGGCGGGACAGGTAGCATCTCCGGAGCGAAGGAATGGGTGATGTTTCGGGTCGAGACCCTTCTTCAGATCAAGCTGCCACCTGACCTGCTGAGAGTTCCCAACCCTTTCTCTTTTTATTATAGAACTTTAAAGATGGCAGCACGGTGGCACAGCAGTAGAGTTGCTGCCTTTCAGCACTTGCGGCGCCGGAGACCCAGGTTTGATGCCGACTTTGGGTGCTGTCTGTACAGAGTTCGAATGTTCTCCCCGTGACAGCATGGGTTTTCTCTGAGATCTTTGGTTTCCTCCCACACTCCAAAGACATACATGTATGCAGGTAAATTGGCTTTGTGTACGTGTAAAATGTCCCTAGTGCGGGTGGGATGGTGTTAATGTACAGGGATTGCTGGTTGGCGCGGACCCAGTGGGCCGAAGGGCCTGTTTCCGTGCTGATCTCTAAACTGAACTAAAACGTTAGCGTTAAAACAGTGGAGCAGGTCCTGAAGGGAGATGGCAGGAGCATTCGCTCTACTGTACACGTGTACAATAGATTTCTAGCCAAAAATACCAATTTGATTACACCATGTAATGACTTTCAGCCTGCACATGGTGAAGTAAGATTGGCTGGATTAAGAGAAACAGATGATTTCATTCAATAATTCTCAAAGATTCCCTCAACTTCATAAACAAGGATTTCTCAAACTCAGGCCTGCATTTGTTATAGTCATAGAATGATACACCGGCCAACATGTCCCAGCTACACTAGTTCCACCTGCCTGTGTTTGGTCCATATCCCACTTTGTCCTTTCCATGAACTTATCTAACTGTTTCTTAAACAGTGGTGTACTTTTTGCTTGTTATGGTCAAGTTGTCCAATAAGGTGTAGCACAGTTTCGTTTAGAGCAGGGGTCTCCAAACTGTGGCCCATGGGCCACATCCGCACATTAACACTATCCTACACACACTAGGGACAATTTGCACTTATGCCAAGCAAATTAACCTATATACCTGTATGTCTTTGGAGCGTGGCGGGAAACCAGAACTCCCGGAGAAAACCCGCACGGTCTTGGGGATAATGTACAAACTCAGTACAGACAGCACCCGCAGTCAGGATGGAACCCGGGCCTGGTATTCAGTGAGTTGACGGCCCTGGTCTGCTGGGAGCCAGGAGAGAGGCGAGGATCAGCGGAGTCAGTGGTCGTGGCACGTGGGTGGATAGAGTGCAGGTAAGAGTCGGTGGTGATGATAGGCGTGGCTTGGAAGTGGCCAAAGAAGCCATTGATTGTGAGTCCGACATTGTTTCCATCGATAGAGGGGCTGATTTGTCAGGAGCAGCTAAAGCCCCCTCTCTCCTCTCTATGCCCTCTATTTCTCTGCCCTCTCTCTCACTGACTTCCCATTGCCCCCTCTCTCCCTCTCCCCCTCGCTCTCTCTCTGTCTCTCTGTCTCTCTCTCTCCTCCTCCTCCCCCCCACCCCCTTTATTGGCATGATAAAGTACATTGTTAGTTTGCCAAAGTATAAAACATGACATACATATTTAAAATGCATAAGTATAAATACAAGTATACAGTGCATGGATAGATTTGTCCCTGTACCTAAACTCGCAATACGCCTATAACCCTTTATTGATTGCTACACGTTCTTACACGTTACAGCTGTAAGCAGTACAAACAGAATAGCAAGTTTAACAATTCAATATTAATTTCTTAGTGTCAGTTAACGTCAATTAGTGTGTGCGTGCATATTGGTCATTCACCGTATCTCAGGTTATGGCAGGCTGTTACGTATTGTGCACCAAGATGTGCCATATTTCCTTCACCAAGGATTATTCTTAGTTTTGATGTGTCATCTAGTTCTTTAAAATCAGGGGTTGCCAGACTGAGTTTGTCAAAGTAAGTTTTCCTTGTTTTGTCATTTTTTTTGCATTTTAGGAGGAAGTGCACCTCTGTTTCAACCTCATCTGTCAAACAGTGGCCGCATATTCTATTTTCTCTTGGTTGCCAGAATCTCTTCTGTCTTCCTTTTTCAACTGCCAAATAGTGGTCGCTTAACCTGTATTTGGTGAGGGTCTGTCTCTGATTTATGTCTCTAACAGTTGAGAGATAGTCTGCCAATTTATAATCTCTTTTTAGGGCACGGAAACATTCTAATCTGCTTTGACTTTTGGTTTCTTTATCCCAATGTTCCAAATACGTTTCTTTACATTGTTTGATAATTTGGTTCACTCTAACTGGTGATTGGGGATCAGTATTGATCTGAGGCTGGTCAGGGTTCAACTGGATAGGCTTTAACTGAATAGAGGTAGTTAGCCTCAGTACCAACTGACACAGTGAACTCTTTTCTGGGCTCCCCTCTTGTGTTTGAAGGGCTTTAAACTCGAGGGTATCTGGGGGGCTAGATTTAAGGTGATTCCAGAAATTTAGTGCTCTTTTCTGAATATTTATTATCAGTGGGTATCTGCCTAATTCCGCCCTACATGCGTTTGTTGGTGTTTTCCTTTGGATACGGAGGATGTTCCAACAAAAGACCGCATGCAGGGCCTCCGTTGTATGTTTTTCCCATTTATTATAACTATGGTGACTGAGCGGATCCCATACTTCACTACCATAAAGTGCAATAGGCTGGATTACACTGTCAAATATTTTAAGCCAGATTTTAATTGGGATTTGGATGTTGTAGAATCTTCTTTTTATTGCATACAGAGCTCTTCGAGCTTTTTCTTTTAGTGCATTCACTGCCATATTGAAGCTCCCTGATGCTGCAACAGTTAGACCAATGCTAACAATGATCTATTCTTCTTTGATCTTTGTCCCCTTTTATCCCTCATTTCCGCACCTCACCATTCCATGTCTATCATTTCCCTCTCCCCTGACTCTCGGTCTGACGAAGTGTGTGTGTGTGTCTCTCTCTCTCTCTCTCTCTCTCTCTCTCTCTCTCTCTCTCTCTCTCTCTCTCTCTCTCTCTTTTTTTTTCATTTCAAAAACTTTATTCAACACAAATCATAAAATACAATACATCAAAACACAATCAAAAATCACACTATAACGAACAGATCATTGTAGTACAACAGTACATTCATTTATAATCGCCTCAACCCCACGCGGTGACCAGCGCTGACGGAAGGCCTCCAGAGTCCCCGTGAACACCGCGTGTTCCCTCTCCAGGGACACACGTGCACGGACGTAGGCCCGAAAGAGGGGCAGGCAGCCGACTCTCGCCTGACCGTCGACCGCCCGCTGCCTGGACCCACGAATGGCCATCTTGGCCAGGCCGAGGAGCAAACCGACAGGTAAGTCCCCCCCCCCCACACTCGGCTCTCCCCACTCCCTGCCTTGTGTCCGAACACCAGGATTGTGGGGCTAAAATGCAGCCAGAACTTGAGGAACAGCCCCTTCAGATATTGGTACAGGGGCAGTAACCTCACACACTCCATATACACATGGAATACGGTCTCCTCCTCTCCGCAGAAAATACATGCGGCAGACGAGCCCGTGAACCGACTCAAAAGTTTATTACAAACCACCGCTCCATGCAGCACTCTCCACCCCAGGTCCCCAATATAAAGGGGTACGACTCCCTTATAGAAGGACCCCCACTGGGGCCCCCCGCTGCCTTCGGATGGTAACACCGTCCTCCATGGTGAGTCAGGACGGGAGACGAAGGCACGGTGGTTCAGAATGTGCAGGAGCATCCTATACAGTGCGCGTCTCCTTGCATCACAAAATGGCATGCTGGTCATCTCAGAAAGGCAGCTCAGATTATGCGGAGCCGGTGGCCGAGAAATATCCCGGAGCCTAGGCCCGATGAGCAGATCTGACGGAGCGGGGGTAAGCTCTATCTGAACCACTCTAGGCTCGCGCCTCTCCTCGACACCCACCATGACAGGATGAGGACCAGCCACACCCGCAGCCACAACATCCCCCTCTCCTCGTGGAACAACACTCTGGCTGAACACCGCCAAATTCCTCACTCTTAACACATCCCTGTAGAAAACAGGCAAGCCCCTTAGAGCGGGTCGACTGACGCCCGCCACCGGGAGCCGCGAGACCCCCCTTAGGCAACGACCCTGACGAAAAAAATACGTGGCCAGAGCGTGCCATCTGGGAGGGTTCTCTACATACATGTATCTCCGCAGAGTCCTGAGACGGAGAGCCGCCACCTGGGTACGCACGCACACCAAGGACTGGCCGCCCTCCTCTAACGGAAGACTCAGGACCGCCGCGGAAATCCAATGCTTCCTATTTCCCCAAAAGAAATCCACCAGCTTCTTCTGTATAGCAGTTACAAATATAGAGGGCGGGACAAGAGTAGCCAGCCGGTACCATAACATAGAGGCCACCAGCTGGTTTATGACCAGCACCCTCCCCCGAAAGGAGAGAACTCCAAGCAGGCCTGACCAGCGCCCCAGCCGAGCAACCACCTTCGTCTCCAACTCTTGCCAGTTTGCCGGCCAAACATCCTCAGTGGGACTCAGGTACACCCCCAGATAGAGGAGGTGCGTGGTACTCCACGCATACAATGCCATCTCCTCCGGCAGGGAGTCTACCCGCCACTGACCCACCAAAAGTCCAGAGCACTTACTCCAGTTAATCCTAGCAGAAGATGCAGCCGAGAAAATCTCCTGGCAGTCACGCATCCTCCGCAGGTCACCAGGATCAGTGAACATAAGAAGTACGTCATCGGCATACGCCGATAGAATCACCTCAACCCGCGGGCCAGGTAGGGCCAGGCCTGTCAACCTCCTCCGAAGAAGACACAGGAACGGCTCCACACAGACCGAATACAACTGGCCCGACATAGGGCACCCCTGGCGGACCCCCCTCCCAAAATGAAAAGGAGCTAGCACCGCGCCATTAACCTTTACAAGGCACTCCGCAGCAGCGTACAAAAGCCGGACCCGGGCCACGAAGTGTGGTCCAAACCCAAACGCTTGCAACGTCCCAAATAGGTATTCATGCTCAACCCTATCAAAAGCCTTCTCCTGATCAAGAGACAGAAAAGCAGCTGACTCACCAGTACCCTGGACTAAATGAATCAGGTCCCTAACCAGGTGGATGTTATCCTGGATGGACCGGCCAGGGACTGTATAAGATTGATCAGGATGAATCAATTGATGCAGCACGGAGCCCAGGCGATTTGCCATTGCCCGTGCAAAAATTTTATATTCTGTGCAAAGGAGAGAGACTGGACGCCAGTTCTTCAACAAACGGAGTTCGCCCTTCTTAGGCAGCAAGACAACAACCGTCCTACGCCACGAGAGAGGCATCACTCCAGTCGCCAGGCTCTCCCCCAGAACCAACATGTCACCCCCTAGGATGTCCCAGAAAGCTCTAACAAACTCCACCGTCAACCCATCCAGCCCGGGGGACTTACCCCTCCTGAGCTGATGCAAGGCGCGAGTCAACTCCTCCAAAGATAAGGGGCCATCAAGAAGATCAGCCTCCTCCCTATCCACGGTCGGTAGACCCTCCCACAGATCTTGCTGAGCCTCCACACTGAAACCTTCCGCAGAGAACAGGGACCCATAAAATGACCTAACCAAGGCATTAATCCTCTCTGGATCAGTGACAGAGGAGCCATCATCTGCAAGCAACTCCACGAGCTGTTTTCGAGCTCCCCGCCCCTTCTCCAAAGAGAAAAAGAAAGGCGACGCTTGGTCCAGCTCGTGCAGCATCTGGACCCGAGACCTCACATATGCGCCTCGAGATCGCTCAAGCAGCAGACTCCTCAAAACCTCCTTCTTCCTCTGAAACTCTCCCCATTCGCTGGAGTCTTCACCAAACTGACCCAGGCGAGACTCAGCGTCCTGTATCTCCCTCTCCAGCTTCTCGACCGCTGAGTCCCGCCTCCCAGTCGACCCCCATGTATATTCCTTACAAAAGAGACGGATGTGAGCTTTACCCACATCCCACCACTGCCTAAGGGAAGAGAAGCACCTCTGCCTCTCTCTCCACTTCACCCAAAACCGAGTGAATGACTCCCGGAAACACCGATCCTCCAGCAGCCTGTTGTTAAAGTGCCAGTACGCGGACCCAGCCCGAGCGCACGCTGGATTAAAATCCACACGCACCAGACAATGGTCCGAGCACGGCACCAGCCGCATTGAGGCCGCTGAGACACGGGAAACAAACGCTCGGGAAATATAAAACCGATCAATGCGGGAACCACCGCCCTCAGACCTCCGCGAAAAAGCAGTGGAATCAGGGTGAAGGTCCCTCCAAGCATCAACCAACTCAAAGGAGTCAATCAAGCCTCTCAGCTTCTTCGCTACAGCAGGCACACACTGAGTACCAGAACGGTCCCGCACCTCAAGTGTGCAATTAAAGTCCCCACCAAGGAAGACACACTCTCCCCTATCAATAGTGCCCAACAGAGCATTCACCTCCCGAAGTAGGCCGGCCTGCATCGTGCCGGAGCTAGGGGCATACACGTTAATGAAATGCAACGGCATGCCATCCAGGCTCACGGCCAGATGGAGCAAACGTCCTGGCACCACTTCCTGCACTTTTAAAATGCTTGGCAGAAAATTTGGGGCCAACAGAAAAGCCACCCCACTCGAATTTGAGCTGAGATGGCTCATATAAACCCTCCCTTCCCACTCCAGTTGCCAGGTAGGTTCATCACTAGCAACGGTATGTGTCTCTTGCAGATAACAAACTGCAAATCTCCCCTCCCTTAGGGCTGATAAGAGCTGAAATCTTCGAAAACTCGCTCTACTCCCATTTAAATTTAATGTAGCTACTGTGAATGTGTAGGCACATTAGATTGAGACCCTCACACTCCCTGTAGTCCCAAGAACTCCTTTTCTGAGGACCTTCAAAAAACCCCGAAACTGCCCCAAATCCGAGTCAGAAAGACCACTATCCTTGTTACTAAGGATAGCCTCGAGACTCGCATGCAAATCTAGACAGTCCCCCCACCGCCTTGTAGCAGCAAACCATAATGTTTTGGGAGTGCGGCTTGTTTTTAGGAACTCTCGCACCTCAACAATAAGCTTTGCCTCAGACACGGCCTTGGAGTCTGGGCTCGCAGCCAACCCGCTCGCACCTGAATCAACAACCTCAGAAAGACCAGAACTCTCTGACAAATCACTCTCTGTGCCACACCCACTGGCCGTATCGCTGTCCCCCTCCTCTGCCATGACACGACCCCCCGGATCAATGCTGGGGGTGGGTCCCGACACCCCTGCCTGACACTCGCAGCCCTCTGAATGGCTGGGCTCCTGCACGCTACCATCACCCTCCTCTTCTGGGCCTGGGGAAGCAACAACAAGAGGCATCCCCAGGGCCTGTGGAACACTGGCACCCTCGGAGTCTGAAAGAGGATCACGACCCATAACAGCCCTGACCTCCACATCATCCAGTGCCCTCTCCACAGGCATCACCCAGAGAATCACCACCTGCTATTAAACTCACCCCAGACAACTCATCCGGTGAGGCATCCCGCCCCCCAGCACCTCCACTGGCACTGATATGGAGCACAGACTTGAACGACAACACCCCCGAAACTCCCCCCTCGGCCTGACTCTGCACATCCCCCGTCACAGAGGGCACACTACCAGGGGAGCCAACCACGTCACCTAACGTGCTAGCACCCTCAGTAGGCCTCTGAAACGAGAGGACCTCGTCCGACCCAGAGGGTACACACCCAAGGGAGCTAACCACAGCACCCGCCGAGTTAACTCCCTCAGAGGGCCCCTGAGATGAAGGGACAGACTCCCGCCCAGTGGACACAACTCCACCGGAATCAACTTCAGCACCCGGTCCTGTGACACCCGCTGTAGATCCATGAAGAGAAGGCCCAACCACCGACCCAGAAGACACCGGGTCAAGACCACTGTCAGCCACCTCAGTGGTGGAAAGCCCGGAGAAAGACATCCCCTTTGCTCTGGACCCACGCCCTTCCTCATCTTCACCAGGCAGATGCCTCCTTTTGGTCCCACTCGCATGCGGAGGTACAGTAACCTCCATAAGGGAAGGGTCATCCGCCTCCACATTACCCCCATCCACTTTGCCACCCACACGTTTAGGCTTCTTTACCCCCTTCCGAACCACCTCAACTCCTCCCTGGGCCCCAGCAGGTGCAGTCTGCACCACACTGGAGCTAAACTCACCCGATTGCACTTTCTTCGCTCGGGCGGCCCTTTCCCTCTCCTTCTTCTTGTTGTGCTTCCCCTGCTTCTCCCAAAACCCCCCCTCAGCACTCCCCTCCTCCTGCGCCCCACCTCCATCCGCCGCCACAGGTGCAGGACGTGGGGTGCGTGGGCTCTCACTGCCCAGGGTCCCCAAAGCGGAACCTGCGGACCCAGAAGGATTAGCACTGCCGCCCCGGGTCACCAAGGCAGAACTGGCAACCTTAGCCGGGTCAGCAGTACCACCCCGCGCCGCTGAGGTTTGACAAGCCACCCCAGATGGGCCAGCAGTGCTTTCCTGGGCCACTGCACTAGAACCTCTAGCAGTGCCCCCGCGAAAAAGACACTCCCTACGGAGATGTCCAAATTCGCCGCACGCATGACACCGTGCCTTTCCCCAACTCCAACGCATGGTTCTATGGGACACCCTTATGCACCACCTCAAAACTCCCCTCGGCACCATCCCCCTCACCCACCTTCATGAACACCCTCCTCTTGAAACTGAAGACCCCTTTTTCCTCCGGGTCCCCCCCGGGATGCAAGAGACGAAAACATTTAGACCGCACCTCCCCGAACTTGGACAGGTGTGGAATAAGTACTGCATCCGAAAAATAAGTGGGGCAGCTCCACAGGAGAACCGGTCTCACCCTAGATACCCACGGATCCACCTGTATGTGGACCCCCCCCACTGAGATCCCCACCTCCAACGCTCGGGCCACACACTCCCGGGTCTTAAGTATCATCTCCACCTTTCCTCTTTCGAGCTCAGAAGAGACAATAGCCCCCCTCCCAAGAAGTTCATTCATGGCCTTCGTAATTTCCCCCCTCGACATCATAGGCCCAGTTTGAACAGAAATACCAAAACTGTCCCCATCCAAGTCAACATGAGGCTCAAGCTCAGATGGCCTCGCACCCGCCACTGATGCCATCGCTGCGTAGGTCCGGACCTTCGGCCGCGCCCCTTCCATCGCCATCCTCACAGAGGCACGATCCAGCTCCAGGCACCCCAGCAGCACAGCTCCAAGTTAAGTCCCAGAGACAGTCACAGTCAAAGACAGGCAGCAGAAAACAGAAACCTCCAGCTGAAGCAGGAAAGTCCCCAGGTTCGCCCACAGCCAAGAGCAGCTTTTGGAAAGCTCTATCGCAGTCTCGCCGGAAGCAAAAGTACCTTCTTCACATTAAGCCAGGCAGCCGCACTGAGCAAAATGACTTTAGGGCAGAGAAGCGGTGCCAAAAACGACAAAGACACCGCACACCTTCAACCCACTGAGATCACAGGCACCTTGGCAGTCCGCCAACGACAACCGCACCCTCGACAATGTGGAGAAACTCAGGAATCTTCACACAGATGGAGGCTTCCCAGACCAGAGGAAAGCTTCAACAGCCCAACGATAAGTTAAACTATGAAGCCCCCCTGCGTCTGTGCCCTCTCCAACGGCAAAATCCTTGAAAGGCTGCTTCAATCCTTCTCAACTGCAGAGCTGAGAAGAAAACACGACCTCTCTCTCTCTCTCTCCCTCTCCCTCTCCCTCTCCCTCTCCCTCTCCCTCTCCCTCTCCCTCTCCCTCTCCCTCTCCCTCCCCCCTCCCCCTCCTCCTCCCCCCCCTCCGCTCCCTTTGCTGTCTGCCTGTCATTCTTTCTCTCTCATTAAATGTTGAAGACTGACATTTCTAGACTTTTGCTTCCAACTCGCACAAATGTATAATGTGGCCCTCCTGCCGAAAAGTTTCGAGACCCCTGGTTCAGAGGTCCAGTGCAGAAACAGGCCCTTCGGCCCAACGAGTCCGCACCGACCAGTGATCCCTGCACATTAACACTATCCTACACACACTAGCCACAATTTGCACTTATGCCAAGCGAATTAACCTACAAACCTGTATGTCTTTGGAGCGTGGCGGGAAACCAGAGCTCTCAGAGAAAACCCGCACGATCAAGGGGATAACGTAAAAACTCAGTACAGACAGCACCCGTAGTCAGGATCAAACTCGAGCCTGGTATTCAGGTGAATTGACGGCCCTGGTCTGCTGGTGGCCGGGGGAGAGGCGAGGATCAGCGGAGTCAGTGGTCGTGGCACGTGGGTGGATAGAGAACAGGTAAGGGTCGGTGGTGATGATAGGCATAGCTGGAAGTGGCCAAGGAAGCTGTGTGGACTGGTAGTGGCGGCAGTAGGTCCAGCATGGACGCGGTGTGAGCTAGGGGGCGGCGCGGGGGTAGCTGGGTAGACGTTGCCAGCCGGGGGAGGTGTCAGCAGGTCCTTCTGCTGTAACCAAACTCCGTTATGAAGAGGTCTCTTAAAACAAGGGTTTACTGTACATGAAAATAGGGCGGCACTGTGGCATCTTCCCCTAGCTAACAATGATCTATTCTTCTTTGATCTTCATCCCCTTTCGTCCCTCATTTTCGCACCTTACCATTCCATGTCTATCATTTCCCTCTCCCCTGACTCAGTCTGAAGAAGTGTCTCGACCCGAAACGTCAGCCATTCCTTCCCTCCAGATATGCTACCCATCCTGATGCGTTACTCCAGAATTTTGTGTCTATCTTGGTTCTTAATATAACATCCCATCTGAAAGTCAGGGCTGTGAAAATGTCAACCTTTTTCATTATCACACTGGGGATTTCTGCCCCAGACTGTTGAGGTGTGAGTAACCGCAACAGTGGAATGGAAAGGGGAAGGGTGTACAGAACCTAGGTTTGTCCTTTATCCACTTCTCTCACTTCCATCTGCTCATCACCTACTCACTTATCCACCTGGGTTGCTTCTCCTGTTCTGGGAATAGCGCCACCTGCGGCGCAGTACTCAAGATGGATCCTGAATAAAGATGGCTGATCCCAAGTCACGATTGTAAGGCCTCCAATGGTTAGTTGTGGAGCTATAATATAGTAGTTTGCCTTGGGGAAACACAACATTAAAACGTGGTATCAGATCGGGGACTGTTTCAGGATTTGTTGAGAGTTTTGTTCGTGTGCACATCGACAGCAGACGACGTTGGTGAGTGAGTGCACTACTTAGGTATGTTGCAAAACTTACCTTGAGCAGCGCTGCAGTTCTGCCGCTCCCCGTGTGCGTGACTTTGGCGCCTTTCAGAGGGGGGCGGGCTTAAAGTGCCGTTTTTCGACAGACTGGGATAATCGATGAATGTCGGGCAATTTCGTTGCGGAAGAAAAATCGCTCCGACATTTCATCAATTAAGGTATTTTTAAATTACTCTAAATTATTTATTAACTAGAGTAATTTAAAAATCACCTTCAAAAGCCGTGAGCGCCGACAACCGGAAGGATTTTCCGTAGGGGAGAAAAAAAGGTAAATAGTTTATTTTTATATTAAAAGTTGGTTTTTCGGGAGGCTTTAATAATATTTTTATGTTGCGAATTGGGGTCCCAAAAAATGTATGAACAAACAGTAATTTTCCTCCCGACTTCACCGCTAACCGCAACGTTCTAATCCACCGCATTCCACTAAAACCCACTCGCTAGTTGATTTAAATGGCCATTAATTTACAGGAATCAAACACTAAATTCCTTCCATTTGGCCCAGAAATTAATGAAAATGAGATTTAAAAATTATGTTATATTGTGGATTATTGTGTGAATGTTATTTGGACACTTAGGCAATTTAAAAAAAGTTTATCTTTTCTTAAGAAATGGATAGATGTTTAGATCTACTCATTGAATTTTGTAAATAGCTACAATTAGATAACTAACTAATTATATGCTTTAATTTCAGGTAATCCAAGTAAGATTGTTTAATATTTGTTTCAGAATGCTTCAATCTATAATAACTGAAAATTTCATTGAGTTCTCTTAATTTTTAAGAAAGTTATGGGCTTTTAACTTTTCCAGATCACAGCTTTTGAGTTAAGTCAAATGAAAGGCAATCGGGAGCAAGTTGCTAATTTCTGAGTATGAAAATGGCCATAACTTTCTTAATACTGAAGATATGAAAGTATATTAGGTGTCAAATTAAACTTCTTTTTATGCTTTATCTGATGGAATAAATTGCAGACTTGATTTTTTAAATCTCAAAATTTTGTAACATTGCTACACTACTAAAATACATCCATCGGAGAGTTTGTATGTTGAACGTGAAGGTGCCAAATTTGGATGTCTATTGACTTTGTGACGGCCTGAAGGAGACACAAAGTAGATATTTCCAGGAGTGACGGCACAGAATTGGGTGCTGAAGTACGGGTGACCGGATATACCAGATGATTGTGAGGCCTACATTGTTTCCATCGATAGAGGGGCTGATTTGTCAGGAAAATGGAGCAGGTAAAGCCCCCTAGGCAAATGAATTTCCAAGGAAGGGACCTGCCAATGGAGTGGAGACAATGGAGGGAGGAGTTTGAGCTCGATGTTCATTTGTGCATGACAGGGAAGGATGAGAAGATAAAGAAGAAAATGCTCATGTGCCTAGTTGGACCGCAAGGGTGAGAGCTCTCCCAAACGATATAACCACTCGGGACACGGACGCCGGATGGCAACGTACAAGAAGTGACGCCTTTTGAAAAGCATTGTCAACCAGTGAGGAATGAGACCATCGACAGTTATAGATTCTTTACGAGGAGCCAAGAAAGAGGGGAGAGTTTTGATTTGTTCTTAACAGAACTGCAACTCCTGGCAGCTCTTTGCAATTTCACAGAGTTGAAGGATTCACTGATACGTGATAGAATAATATGCGGCATTAGAGATGAAATGCTGTGGGAGAGACTTCTCCGAGAAACCTCATTTGACTTAGATAAGTGTGTGAAGGCAGGCCAGGCTTTGGTGCTTTCCAAGGCCAGAGTTGATGTCCTGTTAGGTGACCAAACACAAGATGTCTGTGTAGTGAGACAAGAGGGGACAAGATACCAGCCAACCATACAGTGCAAATGCTGCGGATACAAACATGAGAGGAAGAAGGAGAAATGTCCGGCATCTGGTCAGGAGTGTTTCAAATGCTGTAAGAAAAATCATTTCACATCACATTGCACGGGAAAGCAGGTGCAACAAGAACCAGAAGAAAGAAAAGAAAGGGAAACAATCTGTGCATGCAGTGGAGGAAGTGGAGCGTTCCAGTAATGAGTACGATGACATTCAAGAGTATGATGACATTCATACAATGGAACTGCAACCAGAAACAGTAAAAGCAGAGAATGTGCACATTGTTGAGGAGACTCAATTCCCAAAGAAAATCTTTGCGACCATGATGCTGGAAGAGAAGGAAGTAAAATTCCAGGTGGACAGTGGAGCCACGTGTAACATCATGCAAAGGATGTGGATGAAACCAAGCAAGTATTGTCGATGTAGAACATAGAACATAGAAAATAGGTGCAGGTGGAGGCCATTTGGCCCTTGGAGCCAGCACCACCATTCATTGTGATCATGGCTGATCGTCCCAGTCAATAACCCGTGCCTGCCTTCTCCCCATATCCACCAGCCCCTAGAACTCTATCTAACTCTTGCTTAAATCCATCCAGTGATTTGGCCTCCACTGCCATCTGTGGCAGGGAATTCCACAAATTCACAACTCTCTAGGTGAAAAAGTTTTTCTCACCTCAGTCTTAAATGGCCTCCCCTTTATTCTAAGACTGTGGCCCCTGGTTCTGGACTCGCCCAACATTGGGAACATTTTTCCTGCATCTTGCTTGTCCAGTCCTTTTATAATTTTATATGTTTCTATAAGATCCCCCTCATCCTTCTAAAGTCCAGTGAATACAAGCCTAGCCTTTTCAATCTTTCCTCATATGACAGTCCCGCCATCCCAGGGATCAATCTCGTGAGCCTACGCTGCACTGCCTCAATCACAAGGATGTCCTTCCTCAAATTAGGAGACCAAAACTGTACACAATAGTCCAGATGTGGTCTTACCAGAGCCCTCTACAACTGCAGAAGAACCTCTCTACTCCTATACTGAAATCCTCTTGTTATGAAGGCCAACATTCCATTAGCTTTCTTCACTGCCTGCTGTACCTGCACGCCAACTTTCAGAGACCGGTGTACAAAGACACCTAGGTCTCGCTGTACCTCCCCCTAACCCCATTGAGATAATAATCTGCCCCTATGCTTTTGCCACCAAAGTGGATAACCTCACATTTATCTCTCACAATATGACAGTGGTGCCTCTTGGGAAATACATGGTAAAACTAGTGAACCCAAAGAATGGAAGGAAATACAAAGTAGAGTTTGTAGTCCTGGAGAAAGACTGCATTCCAATCCTGGGAAGCAGGGCAGCCCAGCAGATGGGGCTCATCTCAGTCTGTAAAGACAACATAATGACATTGAATGGCAGTGAAATCCCTCTGAGCAAGGAAAGATTGATGGCTAAGTATGCTGATGTGTTTGAAGGGACCGGTAAATTCCAGGGCAAGTACCAGCTGCAGGTAGATGACAGCGTAACGCCGGTGATCCATCCACCACGAAGAGTCCCTGTAGCCTTGCAGATGAAGCTGAAAGAGGTGTTAGGCAGACTAACAGAAGCTGAAATAATTGCCCCAGTAGAGACACACACTCCATGGGTATCCAGCCTTATGTATGTAGAAAAGCCCAATGAAAAGTTGAGAGTGTGTTTAGACCCAAGGGATCTGAAAAAGGGGCTGAAAATTAGCCATTACCCAACGACGACCATCGAAGATGTCCTCACAGACCTGAATGATGTCAAAGTCTTTAGCACGTTTGACGGCAAGAATGGCTTCTCAGCTTACGACATTTAACACACCATATGACAGATATAGATTGAGATGTATGCCATTTGGTCTGTTCATGGCCCCTGAAGAGTTCCAGCAACGACAGACCCAAATGCTGGAGGGCCTGGAAGGAGTGAGGTCTGTTGCTGACAACATCCTGGTGTCTGAGAAAGGAAAAACTGCAGAAGAGGCAGAAAGAGACCATGACAGGAAGGTCAGAGCTCTGATGGAGAGATGTCGTGACAGAAATCTGAAGCTGAACATAGAGAAGGCAAAGCTGAAGGTGAAGGAAGTCACTTTCATAGGACATAGGGACTGAAACCAGATCCAGGGAAGGTAGAAGCAGTGCTACAGATGCCTAATGACCCTGTCCCACTTAGGAAACCTGAACCAAAACCTCTGGAGACTTTGCGCCCCACCCAAGGTTTCCGTGCGGTTCCCGGAGATTTTTGTCAGTCTCCCTAATGGTCGAAAGTGGTTTCTGTTTTAAAAATCGGTAATGTTTTAGTTGAAGCCGGTTGCGATGCTAGTTGAAGCTGGTTGCCGGAGGACAAAAACCTTCGGGAACCTCCGGGAACCACACGGAAACCATGGGTGGGGCGCAAAGTCTCCAGAGGTTTCCGTTCAGGTTTCCTAAGTGGGACAGGGGCATTACCCAACAGGTGTCCAAGGAGTTCAGCGATTTATTGGGCTTGTTAACTACTTGAGCAAACTCCTTCCTGGACTAAGCGACCTATGTGATCTGCTACGCAAGCTGACACAGAAGAGGGTAGTTTGGTGGTGGGTACAGACAGGTGCATGACAGGGTGGTGATGGACATAAAGAAGCTAGTAACTGCAGAGCCAGTACTCAGATACTATGATCCATCCAAGGAGCTGACATTACAGGCCGATGTGTCAGAAACTGGACTTGGTGCGGCGCCGATGCAGGAGGGCCATCCAGTTGCTTATGCCAGCAGGGCCCTGGTGAATGCGGAGACCAGATATGCACAAATAAAAAAGGCGAGTGAATGTGCAGTCAGACCATAAGCCAATGGAGATAATCATCACAAAACCACTTCATCGTGCACCAAAGAGATTGCAGAGGATGCTGGTGAGGATGCAGACCTATGATGTGACAATAAGATACAGACCAGGGAAGGAGATGCAGCTTGCGGACACACTGAGCAGAGCATATATTCAAACCGGCAAGACCATGAGAGAACTGGAGACTGTAAACCTAGCAAGGCACATCCGAATATCACAGCCTCTACTAAATGGCATAAGGGATGCAACGAAAAAAGATGAGACTATGCAAAGACTGTAAGAGGTGATCTAACAAGGTTGGCCAGAGAACAAGAAGGATGTTGGCCCAGTACTTATCTCCTATTTCCATGTGAGGGACGAGCTGAGTGTTGGAGATGACCTCATATTCAGAGGGGAGAGAGTAATCATCCCTAAAGCCAGGAGAGGAAACATGATCACACAAGTACATGCCTCCCACATTAGTGTGAATGGCTGTCTAAGAAGGGCAAGAGAATGTCTGCACTGGCCCGGAATGAGTGCAGAAATCAAGGACTTCATGCAGAAATGTGAGATGTCAAGTTCAAGGGAAAGAGTAACCAAAATAAATATTGCATTCTCATGACATTCTAGAGAGGCCATGGGCGATGTGGGTGCAGATTTGTTCCACCTGGAGGGAAGGAACTATTTGATCACTGTAGACTACTGCTCAGGATATTGGGAAATAGACTATCTAGAGAAAACACTGGCATTTAATATCATCCAGAAAATCAAAGGCCAGTTCGCAAGATATGGCATACCAGATCATCTCATCACAAATAATGGGCCACAGTTCACAGCTGAGGAGTTCAAGAGATTTGCCAAGAGGTGGCTGTTTGAACATACGACTGCATCACCCCATTATCCACAGAGTAATGAAAAGGCTGAGAGCAGCGTGAAAGTTGCAAAGTCATTGCTGAAGCAGGCTAAGGCTGCAAGAGCTGACCCTTACGTGAGCATACTAGCGTTTTGTAACACACCAACATCTGGCAAGAGTAGCAGTCCAGTACAAAGACTGATGAGCAGACGTACCAGCACCATACTACCAACTACTCAGAGGCTGCTCAAACCTGAAATTCAGAAAGCGGTAGGTCATGAGTTGAGAGCAGCTAGAGACAGACAAGCAGACTACTACAACAGAGGATCCCAAGATCTGATCCCCCTGAAAGCTGGTGATCCAGTTCAAGTGAAGTCGACTGATGACCGACATCAGCCCTGAAGGAAGGCTGTGGTTGCAGGCCGTGCTGCACAACCCAGACCGTATGAAGTCAGAACCGAGGACGGCGTCATCTATCGTTGGAATAGGTGCCATCTAAAGAAGACCAGCGAGCCATTTAATCGCGCTGATGTTGACCTGGATGAACTGGTAATGACGCCTGAACCGGAGCGAGACAATCGACCTATGAGGCGACCACCGGTCCCCAGGGAGCAGCAAACCCTGACGACAGGATCTGGTAGATCCGTTCGAAAACCTTGCTATCTGCAGCATTATGTGCCCAAATAAGGATATAGCGCCTGCACATGTAGTGATTATAGATTTAAAAGGCTATTAGGTTATGTTTAAAATGTTAATGTTATATTGTTTTTTTTACGGTTTCATATGATGTTAGTACTTACTGAGGGTAGCCAATGTGACTGGCAATAATTGCATAGTTTTATTTGGAAGTAGTTGGTGATTGCAATTTAAAAACAATACAAATTAATAAATAAAAGGGGAAAGGAAATGAGGAACCAGACATGTATTGTTCAAAGTTTAGATAATTCCGAGCACTGAACTGTCGCAGATCCAAGGAATGAGAATTTGAAAGCTACTATGGAAATGTACTTCAATGGAAAATGGAATTTGTAACGAGTTGTATAACCATTGATGTTTTAAAGGTTTTAAAGATGGACTGTCAAATTCATGTTGGAAAACTGTCAAACGCATGTTGGACTCAGTGAAATAATATACCATGGACTCAGTTGAAATTAGGAAAATTTTCATTTGTTGCTATACATGTAAAGTTTCTGATTATATATGTGTTTTATAGGCAAGGGTGGATGTTATGGGAATAGCGCCACCTGTGGCGGAGTACTCAAGATGGATCCTGAATAAAGATGGCTGAACCCAAGTCACGATTGTAAGGCCTCCGATGGTTACTTGTGGAGCTGTAATGTAGCAGTTTGCCAAGGGGAAACATAACATTAAAACATCTCCCTTGGCCAACCGTTCCCTCCCTCTCCCCCATCTTGTTCCATCTGCCTTTCATCCTTCTCCTATCTGGTTCCATTAATCATTTTCCAGCGCCTGTCTCTATCTTCCCCTAACCTAGCCATGGCCCCATTTGAAATCACAGAGTGATGGAGAGTGGAAACAGGCCCTTCAGCCCAACCTGCCAACACCAGCCAACATGTCCCAGCTACATTAGTCCCACCTGACCGTGCTTGGCCCATATCCCTCCAAACCTGTCTTTTTTTAAAATATACTCTTTTATTGGCTTTCCACAACAAACACAATTCCATAAAACGGGTTTCAGGTATAATGTTATATGTATACATCATCCACTTATGTTTGTCTTGAATTGCCTCTTTTTGAGATTTGTACAAAACAAATATAGAAACAAGAACACAGTAATACTACGAACACTTAGGCAGTGATCCTTTCTTTACCATATAATCAAAATTTTGTAAAAATGAAGTCTGGCCTATGAGGTATTACATAGTTAAACCAATTTTCCCAGCGTGACACAAATAAATCCAGTTTAAAGTTAACATATGCTGTTATTTTCTCCATTTTATAAATGTCCATTGTGATGTCCATCCATCCATTCAGAGTTGGGCTCTCCTGTGATAACCATTTCTTTGTGAGAGCTTTTTTTTTACCAGCTACCATCAATATATTCAGTAAGTATTTGTCTTTTTTCCACCAGTCTTCACGTATGAGTGCAAAAAAAATGGTCTTACTCTCCAGGGGCACATTACATCAAAAAATGTCTTGTAAGGCATTATGTAACTCTCCAAGAGCAATCCCAGGGAACATGGTAATGATCTGCCTTTAAATTTCCACATTTTCTCCAACAAACTGGAGAGTTCCCACCGTAATGGGATTTCTGAGAAGACATAATAAAATACAGCATCAGGCTTTTCTTACTAAACTCCATCCAGTTTTGTGAGCTGCTAACTTCCATTGATACCTCCATATTGCTGTCCATTCTTTCTCGGATATTATTATCCCTCCTTCCTTCTCCCATTTCATTTTAATATATAAGGTTGAGTGTGATTTATGATTCATTAACCCATTATACATACATGAAATAATTTTACTACCTGTATTTGAGTTGTATGCTTTCCTAAATAATCCTATCAAACATATACTCGACTCCGTTTTATTTTTAACATTTTTATTAACATAGTTCCGCATCTGTAAGTATCGATAGAAGTCTTGTTTTTCTCACAGGAATTTTTCTTTAACCATTTCAATACTTAACAGTGTTCCTTCTTTCATTATGTTACAAAGAGCAGTTATGCCTTTAACTGGCCACTCTTTAAACCTATCTAATTTATTAGGAGTAAAATCTGTGTCATATGCGTACCATTTAAGAATTGTAATGTCTTCCTCTAAATTATACTCTGTTATAACTGTTTTCCATATTTTAAGAGTCAATTTTACCCAAGGATTTTCAATAGCATTTATATAGTCTTGTAGGTTGCTGTCAGCTATGATTGCTTGTACAGGAATGGCGAGTGCTCTCTCTTCAATATTTTTCCATTGAGCATCATATGATGGGTTGCACCAGCATATCATAGATGTTAACTGTTCTGCCTGATAATAGTATTTGAGAGAGGGTAGACCCCATCCCTCCTTTTCTTTTGTTAACTGTAATGTTTTGAGACAAGTCCTAGGTCTTTTACCTTGCCATATATATCTTGACAATATTTTGTCCCATTCATTAAATTGTTTTTGATTAATCTCTATTGGTAGGGTCTGAAATAAATATAACAGTCTTGGCAATATGTTCATTTTAGTAGATTCAATTCTCGAGCTGAGACTTTAAAAATGAATTGTTCCACCTAGCTATATCCTCCTTAATTTTTTTGGTGTATAGATGAATAGTTGCATTCTGATAATTCTGTAAAATCCCTTGGTATAAGATGCCCAAATATTTGAGATGTTCTGCTTGCCATGCCCGAGGGTACTTACTTCTGACTTCAGCTGATGGGCTGTATGTAAGCAGTTGTGTTTTACCTATGTTAACCTTGTATCCTGATAGTTGACCGTATTGTTCAAGTGATTGCATCAATTTAGGTAGAGAGTTTGTTGGTTGCCCCAAATATATCAAAATGTCATCCGCATAACAGGCCAATTTATGTTCAGTCCCTTGAATAGTAATACCTTTTATTTCTTAATTTTGTCATATATTTAGCTAGTGGTTCTAAATATAATGCAAAGAGTAATGGTGACCACGCACATCCCTGTCTTGAACCCCTTTCTAGAGAAAAACTCTTTGATAAATATCCGTTAACTTTAATTCTAGTGGGCTTACTATCTAGGGCCTGTATGGTTTTAAAAATAGTGTCATGCAGGCTAAATCTATGTAGAACTCGATAGAGAAAGTTCCAGTTCACAAGTCGAATGCCTTTTCAGCATCCACACTTATCACTATTGCTTCAATTTTTTTTTGGCCATGATAAAAGTGAATAATTTATAATCTACATTAAGAACTGATGAATCGGTCTAAATGACCCACACTCTGTTCAATCTATACCTTCTTTTGGTATAGCAGAGATAATCGCCTCCCTCCAGCTCGGTGGTGGTTGTGCCTTTTTTTAAACCCAGTTTAATGTACAGAGTATAATAGGTGTTAACTCATCTTTAAATTCCTTACACTACTCTGCAGTATAACCATCACCTCCTGGTGACTTGCTCAGCTTGAGCCGACATTGCAATTTTTAATTCACCCACTGTTATGTCTGCAGTCATTATCTTGTTTTGTTCTTCATTTAAGATAGGCAAATCTAAGGAATTCAGAAAGGTGTCTACTTGAGTTTGGCTACCTCCTGGAACTTCAGAATACAGAGTTCTGTAGAATATTTCAAAGGCTTCCTGAATTTCACTTAATTTACTTTTCAATATTTTTGTGCTTGGGTCTCTGATTCTGTGAACTGTGTTTTCAGCCATCTTTTCTTTCAGTTTCCACGCGAATACTTTCATAGATTTTACTTCGTAGTCACGCGAGTGATTCCGTGAAGAACCCAGCCAGTTCGCACGCGTGTCACTTACGTCAGCCGCATTGGCGCAAGCACCGGACTGGCAGGGCAGCGCTCCTGCCGGCGGTAAGTTAAACCTAGAAGGTAAGTTTCTTTTTACTTACCAGGGGTTTTGTTCGAGCAGGAGCCTCTCTTCACAGAGGTTTTCCTGACAGATTCAGAGCCCGATGAGTGAGCCGGCTATGGACTGTTGGGGAATCCCCGGTCCGAACGCGGAAGCGGATAACCGGCAAAAGATCGGGTTTTGAGATAAGCAGCCGCTGACAAGGCAGTCGGTGGCTTCCAGCCTGCGGGGATGCCGTGGAGTGGCAAGTAAGTAACGCCAGTGTCGCTGACAGTGTGGTCAGCGGCTCACAGACGTTGGTCCCCAAGCAGGGAGTAAAATTGGTGGAAGAAAGGACTCGTTCAGCCCTATTGGACTCGGGTGAGTCGGGCTGCAAGGGTTTTTTCTCTAATAATAAAGTTTGCATGTATGCTATAGTGCTTTTTAAAGTCAAAGTCAAAAGACAAAGTCAAAGCCAGGACAATGAAATTCTTTCTTTGCTTAGCATAAGTTGCTGTGAAGGGTTAAAGTTGCTTTAACCCTTCACAGGTGAAGCTCTACACTACAAATTTTAGTCAGTGAGATTACACTGTAATAGTGTAGTCTCACTATGGGACAGGCTGCGCCAGTAGCGCCTGGGATAGGGCTGCTTGATGTATGAAAGCAGTGCCAGGCAGGGCGGCTTCATGTCATATCACCATAGGTATCCTGCGGCCTGCGGCAGCGCCTGTTTAGGGCTGCCTACGAATCGCCCTTTCTGAGGAGGGGAGTGCGAAAGGTCAAGATATAACTGACCCCAGGCTCTAAAGAGGTAGATGGAACATACTGGAGCACATATGTGCCAGCAGTGAACAGCGCCAACAAGGGGATGTGGGAGCCAGCCGCCGAATCTGTTATTCAGGTAAGGCCTATTCAACAGGGGAGAAAACCTGGCAGACGAATCAATTAAGGCCAACGGCGGGCAAAGGTTCATCGGGCCAGAGTTCTCGTGCAAAGCAACCATGGAATAAGGCAGGAGCGGCCTGTTTATTATGAAAAATGGAGAGTGTCGAGCATATGAACTTTCCGAATATGAAAACTGCTTTTCCTCACTAACAACAGATTCATAAGGGTCCGAAAGATCCTTGAAAGGGTTCTATGAAAGATCCATTCTATGCAGTTCCCATTACAGAGGTTATCAAAGACAATATAACTGTACTAATAACAGTAAAACATTGCGGAATGGGATAAACTGTTTGTTGGTGATTGGGATTTACTTTTAACTATTAATTAGCCTATGACTCCACCTTGTGGCAAGAGATTGGAGTTAATAGCAACCTGTTATAAAACTGACTTATATTTCATCAAGAGTAATTGGGAATATAGGAGCTGTGTTTCAGCTGTGCAAATCAAGGAGCTGATATTGTGCAAAGTAGCGACCTCTCAAAGGACATGTAGATCATTGTTAACAACCTTATGCTATTATCAGCTGAAGCTACCTCAGTCACAATGATGACCAAACAGTATTCAGCATTGCTCCAGTAGTTTGGTTGGTCGAATTCGGTTATTACAAACTGATGCTAAGAGCTCTAAGCTGAGAAGTTCCGAATACCATCTCTAGTTGGAGGTAGTAGAGATTTGCATGAGTTACCAATTCTTCAGTTGTTGGTATCAACTAAATATATACACTAGATGCACCCCATGGGTAAAGGGCTATTGAGCAAATATACATTATCTACATGCTCAACTTCAAGTTGCTACTCTACGATGGTGACATATGTTAGTCACATGGCAATCAAGTAAAAGTATCCTGTAATAATTTACCTAATCTCCTTTGCCACAGGTGTATCATCCAGTTCAGATCAATGACAACTCAGAATAGGTATTGGATATCAAAGTATTATGAAAGTATGGTTCAATGGTTCATCGAATATTGACATGTTGGTTTCATGTTTATTCACTGATTGCAAAAATATGTTGCAGAACAGTGCGGAGAAATACACACTCGCTACAAATAGGAGGAATGTTCTTTTATGTCTTCCTCCATTTTGCCTCATTAGTCGGGTCTGGAAACAGTCAGCAAGACCTCGGTTTAGGCTTTCGTACTGTCTGACTGGCTAAGCAGCCATGTTGCCTGCTTTCGTCAGGCAAAATAATACAACTGTGTCCAGTTATTCTAAAAAATGAAAACTTTGCTGGTTCAAACTCTGGTTCAGGAAACCAGCCTCTGCATAATAAAACAATTATTGACTTACACATTCTGAATGGATTGCCTTACGGCTCAGGTTGTCACATCAAGCCATGGATGTGCTCACTACAGAGTGCAGGGATAGCACCAAAAAAGCAGTACATTCCTATTGAGAGGACCGGAAGCAGTTTTGTTTAAATGTTAATGTTACATTTAATACAATACAGATTACTGACGTCTTCCAGTTCATTCTTAAATGGTCTTTGACAATAATTCACATATAGAGCCACTACAGCTGCAACAAACGGGAACCACTCTGTTGGGTTCAACCCCGGATATCGAGTGGTGAAAGAGATCTTGACACAAGTTCTCCCACTACAAGAATATACAGTTTGGATATTGAAAATGTGTTAACAATACTTCACCAGGGGGTTCCAGCTACATCCTTAGTCGTGACACTAATATCAGCACAACGAGGGCAAACATTGCAAACGCTGTGGCTAGATAGGATGGAATTGGCTGCAGTTGCCATTACATTTTACATTCTGATCTACACAAGCAGAACAGGCCAGGGGTGGCAGGATTTAAGATCATATTTCGGATACCCCACGGACTCACGTCTATGTGCTATATTATATCAAGGCCACCAGAATCCTAAGAAGTGTGGAATCAGCATTGTTTATTAAACGACAAACAACCACACAAGGAAAGGTCAGTTCAGACTATTTCAAGGTGGCTGCAGCAGGCTCTGGTTTATGCAGGTATTAACACTGACGATTGTACATCTCATTCCACCAGGGCAGCATCAACGTCAATGGCCAGGGCAATGGACATTCCCATCGACCATATCCTCGCAACTGCAGGATGGTCAACTGAATTGATTTTAAAAAAAATATATATATATATTTTTTAAATTTATTACCTTAGACCGATTACTGACCCGGGCTTTTTGCCCATTCTGTTCTGCTTCCACTTTAGCCTCCCCTGAGATACAGGGGTTGTTATTGATTTCTTTATTAACGTAAACCATTAATACATTTGAATCAATGTCATGCTTAATGCAATTTTTGATTATTCACTCATCCTGAGTCAATCAATGCAGTGAGATGCCGAGATTTGGATCTGCGGCATGAAATCATAGGGCTTTGAACCCTTCATGGAATCACTCACATGACTCCGAAGTAAAATAGTAAGGTTAAACGAGAACTTACCAGTTTGAAGTTTGATTTTGATTTTATGAGGCGTTACGTTGGTGATTACGTGCCCTCCATGCCCAACCCCCTCTCATAAAGGTCATCTGGTAGTTCTCAGGTTGCTAATCTTACTATGTTGACTTTGATTTTGGTTATCTGTGATTTCATACCGTTGCTTTGTAGATTGACGTGCATCCGAACTGGTGGGGTTCTTCATGTAATCACCAAAGTACCTCCTCATAAAATCAAGATCAAACTTCAAACTGGTAAGTTCTCATTTAATCTTACTATTTAGAACCACTTTCATAGTGCCTCTGTAGAAGGAACATTAACTTTGTCTTGATTTCTTGTGCAGCCAGATTGTTGATTTCATTCCTAGTATTCCTAATTTCCTCCTATGTATTCGCGCCAGCGTCAATTTGTATTTTCTTTATAGTGCCTTCAGCTTATTTTGCAAATCCTCAAATGTTTTATTCCTTATTTTTTTCTTATATGAAGATATTGTTATAATGTTTCCTCCTAGAACAGCCTTCAAAGCATCCTACAAAATAGGGGGAGAGACCTCTCCTTTATCATTGAGTTCTAAATAGAAACTTATCTCCTTTTTAATTTGTTCCTTAAAGTTAAGATCATTGAGTAGGCTCGAGTTCAGTTTCCATGTAGCATTTCTTTGGATGTAGGTCTAAATCAACAGATAGGTAAAAAGGTGCATGGTCACTTAAATCTATTGTTCCAATTCCACCGGTGTATATTTTATCTATCCTTTCTAAATGTTGTAAAATAGTCTATTCTTGTGTATGGAGAGTGTGGGGCCAAGTAATGTGTGTAATCCCTTCTATTAGGGAAAAGGTCCCGCCATATTAAACCGACCTCTTTAAAAAGAGTTTTGACTTTCTTATGTAAAGACTTTGTATCATGAGTTTTTCTACAGGATGAGTCTAGCTCTGGTTGTAAATGTATATTTAGGTCTCCCCTACAAATAAGAAGGCCTTCCGTTTCCGTTATCATGATATTAATAATTTTCTGGAAGAATTAAAAATCACTTCCAGGAGGTGCATAGACATTCAGCAACGTAACTTGATTCCCATCTATATTCCCCCTTACTAAAATAAATCTACCCTCCTTATCACTCATTTCAAATACTTTCTCAAAATTTAACTTGCTTGAGATGAGAGTAGCAACTCCTCTCATATGTCCCAATGTATACGAGGAGAAAAAGAGGTTAGTGAAACCCATTCCTTTAAGTATTTTGTGTTCTTTGTCATTTAGATGGGTTTCCTGTAAGTATATTGTATGGGCTTGTTCTTTCCTCCTTTTAATTAGAATTTTACTTCGGAGTCACGTGAGTGACTACGTGAAGACCCCGCCAGCACGCATGCGCGACGTGACCTGCTAAAGCAGGGGCAGGATCACAGTGGGACCCCTAGTAGGCCCACGGCAAGTTCCTTTCGAGGACTGCCTAATGTATCCCCTTCTATACAGGGGAGCATTGAGGGTTAGAACTGGGCTGACCCAGAAGAAGGGGAGTTGGCTGAAGCACCTGCAGCGTCAGGGGTGTGTGAAGATTATATGGATGTGGTGAGCAAACATGCCATGCCCAACCAGAAGGGCCTACCCATCCACCCCAAGCTGGCTGCCAGCATTGATTATATGGCCACTAACCAACTTCAGGAACAGGCCATCAACGCCACAGCAGACAAATATATGGCGCCAGAAAACTGCAAGTCATTAAATGTACCCGCGGTGAACAACCCGATATGGGGAAACATGAGCCCCTCGAGTAGAGGGCAGGAGATGAAACTTCAGAAGATCCTGAAGCTCCTTACCGCAGGGATTACTGCAGTAGCCAGAACAGCAGTGGGAGTGGATATGCCGGAAGAACTACAAGATGCTTTGGCCTTACTGTGCAACACACAGTATGAAATAAATAATTTCAGGAAAAGCATTATAAAGCCGGCGCTTAACCCCAAGTTCGCGGGGTTGTGTAAGCCTGGGAAGACGCAGCCTCCAAGCCTGCTATTCGGGGAAGATCTCCCCAAACAGGTTAAAGATCTTGACGAGGAGGCTAAGGCTTTGGGCCTTATTAAAGTACCTGGGTACACTAAGCCTCATCACGCACCCCTACGCACCCACCGGGCAGAGTTACCCTAACAGGTCTGCCGGTGGTGAAAGCTCGAAGGCCGGCATACCTGCTCAGCGGTCTTTTTTAGGCCAAGGCCCAGGCCGGCCTCCTTGGAAGATGCGCCACTCCCAGAACACCTACAACCAGCCGAGGAAGCAAAGGCAGAAACCACCACACCGGCAGTAACCATGGAGGTAGGTGGGTCTGGGATCCCCAAGAACACTACTGACCCAAATTCACTTTGCATAGGGGGCAGGTTGCACATGTTCCTCGAGAATTGGCTCACTTTTACCTCTGATCCTTATATACTCAGTATTCAGGGCTACAAAATTGAATTTATTCACGAACTCCCTACCCCGGTACAGCATACACCTAGTCGGAAATTTGTCCTTTCTCATAGAGATAAGGCAGCAGGGCATGCTGAACTACAGAGGATGATAGAAAAAGGGGTAATTGAGAAGGCCTTTAAAGAACCTCAGGAGTTCGTGTCTAATATATTCACTAAAAACAAAAAAGATGGCGGTTGCCGCATCATCATAGATTTGACCGACCTGAATACTTCTGTCCAGTATATTCATTTTAAAATGGACACCTTCGACACTGCTATTCAGCTTATAGCCAATGGGTACTACATGGCATGCGTTGACCTCAAAGATGCATACTATTCAGTACCTATACACAAGGATCATAGGAAATACTTAAAATTTATCTGGATGGGACAATTATGGCAATATAAAGCTTTGCCTAATGGGTTATCGTCAGCACCCAGATTGTTTACCAAGATATTGAAACCAGCTTTGGCCTATTTAAGGAAACAGAATCATACTGTTATGGCCTATCTTGATGACATCCTCATAGTGGGGGAGAATTTGGAGATGGCTACCTTGGCAGTCACAGCCACGGAACATATTTTTCAGAAACTGGGGTTTACGATACATCCAGATAAATCAATATTGGAACCCTCCATCACCATGAAATATTTGGGGTTCATTATTGACTCAGTGCAAATGTCTGTCACGTTACCACCAAGCAAGGTGGAAGACCTGATAGAGGCTTGCAGGAGCCTCATTGGCATTAAGGTCCCATCCATTCGGCAGGTGGCCAGGGTGATTGGGAAGATAGTAGCTGCATTTCCTGCAGCACAATATGGGCCTTTACATTACCAAAACTTACAAAGAGCCAAAATTACGGCGCTCAAAAATCATGCTGGCCATTTTGATAGGCCCATGAAAATTCCAGAAAAGGCAAAAGCCGAATTATATTGGTGGATGGGGAATGCCCAAAACTGTTCCAAACCCATAACTATCACCAATCCCTCGATCACCTTACAAACGGATGCCAGTGCCAAAGGGTGGGGAGCTACTAACACTACCTCCAGCTGTGGAGGTAGATGGAGTGCACCAGAGTTAACCCTATTTAAAAACTTAGGGATTAACTATTCAGAAATGCTGGCAGCGTTTCACGGCCTTAAGGCATACTGCACTAACATGCACAAAGTTCATGTTAGAATACAGATTGACAACACCACGGTGGTAGCCTATATTAACCACATGGGCGGTGTAAAGTCGATATCGTGTGATGAATTGGCCAACAATATCTGGTACTGGTGTCTGCAAAGAGAAATTTGGATCTCTGCAACTTACCTTCCAGGTAAACTAAACACAGTGGCAGACACCAGGTCACGGAAATTCAACGACAACATAGAATGGATGTTGGATCGGAATGTGTTCACAGATATTGTAGAACGTTATGGGACACCAGATATCGACCTTTTCGCGTCCAGGCTAAATCACCAACTACCAACGTATGTTGCTTGGGAGCCAGACCCGGGGGCAGTAGCGATGGATGCTTTCTCGCTACACTGGGGGGATTTATTTTGCTACGCTTTCCCCCCTTTCTGCCTCATCAGTCGGGTCTTGCAAAAAATCAAGCAAGACTCCGCATCGGGTATCTTGGTAGTGCCCGACTGGCCTACTCAACGATGGTTCCCTCTGGTACAGAAGATGGCCACAGAACCCTGTATCAGGGTGAATAAAAGACCAAGCCTGCTTGTTCATCCTGTTACAGGAGAATGTCATCCATGTCATGACCGCATGGATTTGTTAATTTGCAGATTTTAAAACGGCCACTTCATGGATTCGGACTCTCCAACAGGACCATTGATACCATCACAGGAGCCTGCAGAGAGTCCACAAGGAAGCAGTACCTGACCTACATCAGGAAATGGGAAGGATTCTGCGTGACACTAAAACAACATACGAAACCGCCACCATCACGGAAGTGCTGGAGTTTCTGGCTACCCTTCATTACGATGAGGGTCTAAGCTACAGCGCCATTAACTGTGCCAGGAGTGCCCTATCGTCTTACTTGGGCAAGGGGAGTGACCAATTGGGAATTGGGTCACATCCCCTAGTATCCAAATTTATGAGGGGAATATTTAATTCTAATCCCCCCAGGCCCAGATATAGCCATACCTGGGACATCAGCACGGTATTGACGATGCTGCGAGGATGGACACCGAACACGGGACTCCCTTTGGCCAAATTAACCTACAAAATGGTCATGATAATGGCACTGATCACGGCGCAATGGGTCCAGTCCCTGCACAAACTCAGTCTGGATGCCATGGCAATTACCAGTGGGAAAATCACATTCCAGGTGCAGGGACTATTGAAGCAAGATCGACCCGGAGTGTCTGGACATACTTTGGAGTTCCTGGCTTACCCAGCGGACACTCGTCTTTGTATCGTTACATTGATTCTGCAATACATTTCAGTCACTAAAGATCTAAGGGGCACGGAAACAGCTTTGCTTGTCAGTCACAAGAAGCCTCATCACAGGGTCACGGTGCAAACCATTTCCAGATGGTTAAGGGTGGAGGATGGAGGTACCACTGGATCACATCCTGGCCACAGCGGGTTGGAACAATGAGAAAACCTTCCACCGCTTTTATAACAAACCCGTGACCTCCCCTGACAATTATGCAGGGAGGATTTTAAGTGCTGCCAGATAAATAACCCTTATGGGACACAATATTGTGTTTGGTATGAATAAATACCTGTTTTGTTTTTCAGCCAGTGTCTTGTCTGAATCACGTCCATCCTCTTATCCCAGCTTTAGCGGTGTGTGAGCATGGAGCTTCCAGGGCATGAAATCACAGAGCTTTGAAATCTTCACGTAGTCACTCACGTGACTCCGAAGTAAAATAGTAAGATTAAACGAGAACTTACCAGTTTGAAGTTTGATCTTTATTTTATGAGGTGTCACGATGAGGGATTACGTGCCCTCCGCTCCCGACCCTCTATTATAAAGATCACCTGGTATGAAAGTTCTCTTTTTTCTCTTACTATGTCAGTCATTGTGACTGTTTGTTCTGTGATTTCACACCACTGCTTTGAAGAATGTCGCGCATGCGTGCTGGTGGGGTCTTCACGTAATCCCTCATCGTGACACCTCATAAAATAAAGATCAAACTTCAAACTGGTAAGTTCTCGTTTAATCTTACTATTTTGCTGCGTTTAATTGGGTTTAACAGACCATTCATATTAAAAGAGATGAATTTTACCTTGCCATTAGCCATTTTTATTTAACTTTCTGTGTATCAGTAATATGGTGAAATAAGACATAACAGATCTACTCCCTGAACAGACAAGAACGAAAGAATATATTAAAAACAGAGGCGTGATTCCAAGGTAGGGGTCTCCTGTGGATGACCCTTGGCTAGGCTTGAGGAAAAGCCTAGTGGTGGGGGAGAGCCTCTCACATCTTGGAGCTGAGGGCATCCCCTGTAGCATCCAAAAAGAAAAAAAACTCCATCCATAAGCTGGAACAGACTTCCCTATGCATTCCTCCCTTGTATTTATCTTCATTAAGGGAAAACAGTTGAATGTAACAAATGAATAAAGCACCGTTGACTTTTAAGTTCTGTTCAGCTCACCTACATTATTAAAGTTATCCATAACTTAAAGCTCTTCTGAAGATGAGACCTGTCTTCTGAAGACCCATAGTCTCTCCGTGATGTCCTTCTCCCGCTCCTCGGCCGTCCCCTGCAGACTTGATCATCCCACCATCTTCCACGCAGTGTTGGACAGTTGCTCAGCCAGGTCTCTTTCAGTGTGGTCACTCTGACAGGCAGTCCTCTGTTCCTCATATCAGTGGTTGCCTCATCCACCGTCTGGTACAGTCGTGTCTCGTCATTGTAAAATACTCGTAACTTGTCGGGGAACGGAGTTTGGAAGCGGATCTTGTTCTGCTTTAACACCCATTTTGCCTCAGAATATTCTTTTCACTTCTGTAGCACTGCTGGGGCATAGTCTCGATCGAAGTATATTAGGCTCCCGCTCAAAAACACTGCTTTCTTTTTCCACACCTTGCGCAAAAGCTCCTCTTTCATTTTGTAGCAGAGAAATCTGATTATTATGGATCATGGTTTATCTCCTGGGTCTCCGCGGGGTTTTGGGGTGAGGGATCGGTGCGCTCTCTCGTTGTGAAACTCCGTGGTGGGTGGAAGTTTAGCACACGGTCTTCCACCCTTTCGAGCCGTGTCTCCGCCACCGCTATTTTCTGATTAACATTGGTGAGTTTGCCCTTAATATCGATTAGCTGTTCTTTTGTGTCTTTGCGAAAGTCCGTATCTCCTCCAAAACAGTGGCTAAAATTAGCTGTACGTCTTTCTGGTGCGGGTGGTTGTTAGCTCTGCCATCTTTTACCTTTGTAGGTGAGCTGTCCATGTTTTCTTCGTTTTTAGCGGCGCTTTTCTTGTTTACATCTCGTCTTCCCATTCTTACCCCTTTCATTAGTTTAGTTATTCTTAATAAATATTATATTTGACAAACTAACAGGGCTAAATAAGTATTTTTCAGAGGAGCTGTTATCTTATGCTGCCATTCAGGATGGTGACGTCACCGGAATCTGTCTCAAAGCTGTTTTCAATAATTTTGCAGGCTATATACTGCAGACTTTAGCTTTAAAAATTCTCAGTCTTTAAAGAAAGTTGACTTTCAAATGTGACAAAAGCAGTCGATCTAATCACGGTGCCCGGTCAATGATGTCTTCAATCTTATTTTCTTCTAATAACTCATGTGGTAGATTAGCCTGTGACTGGCGAATTCTTTGTTTTAGGATTCAAACTCTTATCTCATTCGTAGAGATTCAGCTTTCTTCTTCAGTTCCACTGTAGAATCTGTTTTTGACTTGATGTAATTGCAGTTTCTATACCTTTCTCAATGTCCAACTTTGATAGCCATTACTACACTCACCATATTCTTAAGATAGCAAAAACGAATCTTTCAAACGTTGTTTCTTGATTAATTGGTCTTTTATTGAAGTAGTACAAAACAAAGAAATAATTCATCTTTTCGCTCTTATTAACTGTTTCTTCTTCAGACAATGCAGTCGTGACCGTGCGGTCGTTACCGTGCGGTCGTTATCTGTAGATTGGCTATTGCATGTTAGCCAATCAGAATGCTTAGTAATTATAACTCCACCCAATTATATCATTTATAGTGTAAGAACCTGCCTGCTGCCTGTCAGTAGCTGCTGCAGCCAGAATGTGTGATGTACTGTATGTGTGATAATGAAGTAGACAATTAAGATGCTTATGCTTCAACCTGTGTGAGACTAAGGTGACTTGACCCGATTTTCTGACACCTATGTGACCTGCCATCGAATCGCATCCTCGAGAGAACGAGATTCTTTGCCCGACAGCAACAAGCTGATGAGCCTGTGGAACAATTTATCAGCGATCTGAGACATATCAGCTCTCGATGCCGATTTAGGGAGTTGACAAATGAGCTAGTATGAAATTAAATTGTGGGAGGAATGAGCGACCGCAAGTTAAGAGCTGAATTGCTGCGGAAAGCTTAAATTACTTTAGAGCAAGCCATTTATGCATGTCGAATGGCAGAAACTGTAGCCCCACTTGCAGATTTCGACAGCGAGAGTCCTTAACAGCAGCATAATGTGAATCTAGCTAGCTATTCTCCTCAGAGATTTCTAACTGCATCCAGCAAAGATCCAAATATGCCTGCTACGAGATGCACAAACTGCAACTATTTCCATCTCAGGGGGCGCCAATTTTGCGTTGCCCATGGGAAAGTATGTCATAATTGCAAGAAACTCAACCACTTTGCTAATTGTTGTCGGTCTCGTGGGAGCACTGCTTCAAGGATAAATCTGCATGTGATTCGACAAGAGCCGTCTGATTCGGATTCCCAAGAACAAGACGATGTTTCCCACAGGAACAATTCCGATAACACAGACATTGACTCTCCCTAAACCTGCGCTCCCCAGGCAATCTGATTGATCTTGCGGTGATGATGATAATCAATAACAAATCTCTGATTGCCAAAGTCGATACAGGCACCAGAGTAAACGTTATGTCACTCAAATAGTTCAACAAGATAAGAACCACTGAACTCATGAAAAAGGTCTCCTCCTTGCGTACGGAGGGGAAGTTCTTTACCCGTTGGGTAAAGCTGATTTAAAGAGCACTGTCAATGAGCAGAATAAAGAACTTAATCTTTTACATTGTCCAAACAAGCTCAGAAACTTTGCCATGCATGCATGCCATGACCTGGGTCTGGTTTGTTTCGGGCGTGTTGTCCACAAACTCTGTTTGACAGAGAAACCAACACAACAGATGCTATCCAACCAAAAGACTCATTTGACGACAAACTTGGCAAACTGCCTACGATATACAAGATCACTGTAGATCATACAGTCACCCCTATTGTTCATGCACCTCACCGCGTCCCTCATGGCAAACTGAAGCGTATGATCTCCATTGGAGTCATTGCCGAGGTCAGTCACCCCTCAGACTGGGTCTCCATTATATTAGTCACTACAAAAAAAGATAAGAAGGAATTACGCATCTGCATGGTTAATTCCTGGGATGGCGGGACTGTCATATGCTGAGAAAATGGAGCAGCTGGGCTTGTACACTCTGGAGTTTAGAAGGATGAGAGGGGATCTCATTGAAACATATAAGATTGTTAAGGGCTTGGACACACTCGAGGCAGGAAACATGTTCCCGATGTTGGGGGAGTCCAGAACCAGGGGCCACAGTTCAAGAATAAGGAGTAAGCCATTTAGAATGGAGATGAGGAAACACTTTTTCTCACAGAGAGTGGTGAGTCTGTGGAATTCTCTGCCTCAGAGGGCTGTGGAGGCAGGTTCTCAGGATGCTTTCAAGAGAGAGTTAGATCGGGCTCGTAACAATAGCGGAGTCAGGGGATATGGGGAGAAGGCAGGAACGGGGTACTGATTGGGGATGATCAGCCATGATCACATTGAATGGCAGTGCTGGGTCGGAGGGCCAAATGGCCTAATCCTGCACCTATTGTCTATTGCATCAAAACTAAAGATTTGAATACAGCAATTAAACGCCAACACTATCCAATGAGAACCACTGAGGATGTAGCGGCACAGGTCGGCAACGCGACAATATTCTCAGTCCTCGATGCCAAAAGCTCCTTCTGGCAAATCCCATTGGACCGTGCATCATCTGCACTAACAACTTTTGCCACACTTTCGTCCGCTACAGCTTTTCAAGAATGCCCTTCGGTATCAACTCTGCTAGCGAAATCTTTCAGCGGGCATTGTTGACGACATCCTAGTATATGGTCGAGATCTGACCGAGCATAATGCCAATCTGCGGAAAATATCGAACCGTGCCAGAGACATTAATCTGAAACTCAACCCTCTGAAATGCAATAAAGATGCTTATGCTTCAACCTGTGTGAGACTAAGGTATTTACATTATCGTCTTAAAAAACTGTTATTCTAACCATTCCTCGAGGAAAACTAAAACTCCCAATCTATGAGTCTGTGCTAGTCTCTCCCAAAGTAGACACTCCCCTGTATGTATCAAATCCCACCTACATACAGATACAAACTAGAAATATTAGACATAGCTATAATTATACTGACTTAAGTTTAAATGGCTCCAACATTTCATGTATTTTTTGTTATCTGGAGCAAAACGATTGCCCTGAAGAAATGTACTAATTTTAAACAAGCCCGTGACTTTTAAGATAATCCATGGAACATTTTAAATGTGAATGCCTTTGGGGAAACCTGCTGCACATTTACTTTCCTTATGATGGTGGAGGTACTGGAGGTTTTCTTCTTATTGCTGCCACCTCTACTTTCTAATGCTCGAGAAAGCTGGTCTTACAGGCAGTTTAACTGGTAAGACTTTCGCTTCTGAATCAATTGTCTGTAGTTGCAAATCCAACTAGATGCCTGAAAACCATGTTGTAGCAATGTTATAGCCATGACCAAAGATAAGACACAAAATGCTCGAGTAACTCAGCGGGACAGGCAGCATATCTGGAGAGAAGGAATGGGTGACATTTTGGGTTGAGACCCTTCTGCAGACTTCTAGCGTTTTGTGTCTACCCCATTTGATCTCTCAGATTGAACACAATTTTAAATGAAAAAAATGGGCAATATCCTGTTCCAACTGAAATTTACCTTAAAACTCACTTCACAGAATCACAGTGGCGCAACGCTAGAGTTGCTGCCTTACAGTGCCAGAGACCCGGGTTCAACCCTGACCTCGGGTGCTGTTTGTACGGAGTTTGTACGTTCTCCTCGTGACCTCCGGGTGCTCTGGTTCCCTCCCACATTCCAAAGACATGCAGGTTTATATATTCATTGTAATACCACCGGGTGGCGCCGTACGATGGCAGCCTTGCCAAGTCTGTCTCGACCTTTTCTTTTGTAGTTTTTAGCCTGTTGTTAAATGTATGTTTTACTGTATCTTTAGTTTTGTATTATGCGTGGGGTGGGAAACTTTTTAAAATCTCTTTCGACGGAAATGCAACTTTTTCCGTATTGTAACTCCGTCCGCACTACGGCCTAACATCACGGAGCTAGCGGTCCCTTGGTTAGGGATCGACTTCAGGAGCTCCAACCGCAGGAGCTACGACCGCTCAGACAGCGGATGGTTCGACTGCCCCAACCGCAGGAGAAGAGGAAAGAAGATAATATGTTATTGCCTTCCATCACAGTGCGTTGTGGGGAATGTTTATGTTAATTTTTATGTTGTTGTGTATCTTGTTACTTATTTGGTATGACTGTATGGCAAATCAAATTCTTTGTACGTTTTTACATATTTGGCTAATAAATTAATTACAATTATTCAGCTTCTGTACAATGTCCCTAGTGTGTTGGATGCAATTAGTGTACAGGTGATTATTGGTCGACGTGGACTCCGTGGGCTGAAGGGCCTGTTTCCACTGTGTATCCCTAAAATTAAATATTTGCCCATTTATCTCATTGCTGTTTACAGTGCGAGGTAATCGGATAAACCAAGTAGTCGGAGCGGAAGTATGCAAATGCCACAGAGATTGGTCAGGATTGATCCTAGGTCGCTGGAGCTGTGAGGTACCAGTTCTTCTGGCCTCATCTTTAAGAGTTTAGTGAATTGTGATTGCTGCCTTGTTTCCAAGTCCAGAGCACTCTCTTCCTTAAATTCAGTGTCAAAACCTGAATGCATTCAGTGATCGAGTAGGTCTAATAGTGCTTCTGTAGGACTGAGTCTCTACACATTTGTGGCATCCCTTCCTCATTCTTGAACTTGAAGGAATTGAAATACAATGCAAAACTGCACTTGATCTTTTATATGGCCCACAGAAAATGACCCAAGATGTGGACAAAACTAAGGGCGAGTGGCTGTTCGGAATCTTGAGTCATTGAATCTAAAGAAAAGCACGAACCAAGCTGCCTAAAGAAATTTGAGATCTCGGGGAAGAACAAGATGATGAGAACTTGATGAGGGGAATTTTACTTTCTTCCAAAATTATAACACAAATGTTCTTCAGCATTGTCTCGCGTTAGATCAATTGCCACGATTTAGAACTTGAAGTTGAACTTGAATATATCTTTGGTCATAAAATGTGGTGCAAGTGCATCTGCCCTTGGGTGTAATCACTTTCCACAATTAAATGAATGGGCATTTGTGTGGAATGTGCAGGGGAGACATAGCTGCTGCCTTACAGCGCCAGAAACCCAGGTTTGATCCTGACTACGGATGCTAGTCTGCACGGAATTTGTATGTTCTCCCTGAGACTCTGTGGGTTTTCTCCGGGTGCTTCGGTTTCCTCCCACACTCAAAAGACATGCAGGATTGTACATTCATTGGCTTCTGTAAATTGCAAATGTGTTCCGAGTGTGTAGTATGGTGCTGGTGTATGGGATGGTCGCTGGTTGGAGTGGACTCGGTGGGCCGAAGGGCCTGGTTCAATGCTGTATGCCTACAGTAAACAAAAGCGAGTAAGTGTGGCCGCGGGGAGATGGCAGCGTTCCCGGCAGTCTGTCTGTCTTTTCACTCTTTCTGTCATTTTTTTAGTTTGTTAGAAGTTTTGTTTTAATGTTCTTTGGTTTATTTTATGTGGGGGGAGGGGATCGGGGGAAACTTTTTTCAAGTTCCTACCTTGCGGGAGATGTGATTATTTTTCAGATCACATTCTCCAGGCTCTGCGGCCTTCCGTCGCTGGAGCTGGAAGTCTCCTCAGACTGTCGTGAGCCCCACCGCCGGGCGTGGACTTAACATCGGAGCTGATCCCTTGCCTGGGATCACTCCCACCGTGGAACTAACACCAGGGGCTCTTCGGGCGAGGCCGAGTCGGGAGTTCAACCAGCCCCGAAGCAACGTTCGATCGCCCGGCACGGGGGAGTTGACATTTCCCCCCTCCCCCCCGATGCGGGAGCGGATCGCCTCGACGCGGAGGGCCTGAACGCCGCCAGCTACGGGAGTCAAGATCGTCCCGTCTTGAGGCTCACGACCGAGGGAGAGCTAGGGGAAGGACTTGAACTTTATTTCGCCTTCCACCACAGTGAGGAGTGTGTAGGAATCACTGTGGTGGATGTTCATGTTAAAATGTGTTTTTGATTGTTCTGTTTCCAAGATGGTTGCCGGAGGTGAGCGTGAACGCTAGCGCGACTAGCTGCCGCTGCTCTCTCTTCGAATTGTGTATTGTTGCTGTCCTTACTACTTGTTTTTGTTTCATTTTGGTTTTATGTTTGTAATTTGCTTGTTTTAATCTGTAAGGTGTCCTTGAGAGTCCTAAAAGGCGCCCATAAATAAAAATGCATTATTATAGCTTAGTCAGCTTTCTCCAGGCATTTATTACTAGTGGTTTGTAGAGCAACTGACGCATACTCAAAGTAAAGATCCAACAGGTTTATTGGCATATAATAAAGTTACACCGCATGTTGGCATCACTGTGTGTGCATCACGACTGGCAGCTTGTGTCAGGAGCCATTAGTATAAAGGTACCGGTAAGATGAAAACCCGGACTGGATTATAGACAATAGTGGTGTGTAGCATTTGTGTGTTAGTATCGGTTAACATACGAGTAGAGCAGATCTACATTGTTAAAGGCATTCCCTCTCCCCCCCATGCAAGATGTAAAACAAAATAAATCATAATAGCAATACGTTTGCTTCTTGTTGATGCAGAACTAATGGATTTATTACCAATTATCCTACGACGGAACCAATGTATATTAGAAATAGCTTAGCAAGACTACAATGCCTTTTGTGCTACGTTGAATAACATTTTAAACAAACATTCTCTCAGCAATGTGAACAACCTACACCAGAGGAAAAACTACGAGTGTAACAAAGAAAACATATCAAACACTAAATTCCACTACACTCTGTAGCCTTGTGAATGCTGATAATTATCTATTTGCTTCCAAGTCAAATCAGAATTTGTTTTAAAACGTGATTATTTTTTTTAAGTGTGATTAGAATTAATTTAAATTTAATCACACTTTAAATTCCAATCTCACATCCAAAACATTATACGGAATGAAATTGCCGGGGAACAATAGCCAAGTGTAAAAACAAAGTGCAGGAGGAACTCAGCGGGTCAGGCAGCATCTGTGGAAAAAGGTAGAAGACGTTTCAGGCCAGGAGCTTTGTTCAAACTCAGTCTCTTGTGTGTCCATTAAGCAAAGAGATTCCACATAAGATGCATCAAAAGGCAATTAAAGGTTCCTTGACAGCTTAAACTAGTTTACACCGAGCGGACAATTTAAGATCAATATGTGTAGGAAGGAATTGCAAATGCTGGTTTACACCAAAGATAAGACACAAAATGCTAGAGTAACTCAGTCACTCTGGTGAAGGGTCTTGTCACCCGTTCCTTCACTCCAGAGTGCTGCCGAGCCACTGAGTTACTCCAACATTTTGTGTCTTCCTTCAATTTAAAATCAATCCATGTTTTCCAGAGTTAGCCAATCTCAGTCAGGATGGGATGGGAGCAAGTATATCCCTAGATTGGAAAGAGGACATTAGCCAGGAGGAAGATCACAAATATGGAAATTGGGTGAGAAGGGATCCTAAGTTGCTCTAACGCAAATATATAGTCAAAGAATGTTGAAACAGGCCCAACTTGCCCATGCTGACCCGCAAGTCCCATCTGCACCAGATCCCACTGCCTGTGTTTGGCCCATATTCTTCTAAGCCTATCCTATCCTTTTAACCTGTCGATGGATAGGTTGTCATTCTGCAATTAGACAGGAATAAAGGCCATTGGTATCAAAGAATGATTGTGAACTCCGAGACTAAGCAGTGGTAAGGATTCAATCCCTTCAAGAGCGGAAGTTAACAAGAAATATAAAAATTAGCAAACAAAATATAAACACATCTTTACAGTCGGCTTGTACTCGCTAGAATTTAGAAGATTGAGGGGGATCTTACAGAAACTTACAAAATTCTTAAGGGGTTGGACAGGCTAGATGCAGGAAGATTGTTCCCGATGTTGGGGAAGTCCAGGACAAGGGGGAAATCTTTTAGGACCGAGATGAGAAAATCTTTTTTCACACAGAGGATGGTGAATCTCTGGAATTCTCTGCCACAGAAGGTAGTTGAGGCCAGTTAATTGGCTATATTTAAGAGGGAGTTAAATGTGGCCCTTGTGGCTAAAGGGATCAGTGGGTATGGAGAAAAGGCAGGTAAGAGATACCGAGTTGGATGATCAGCCATGATCATATTGAATGGCGGTGCAGGCTCGAAGGGCCGAATGGCCTACTCCTGCACCTATTTTCTATGTATTTAGTGACCTTCGTTCAACGCTCATTTAACCAAATGTAAGCAATGTCTTCTGGGCTTTTCTCAATCGGTCTATTTTGCGTTTGAGGTCATCTCTCTTCCTCTGTGTGTCTTTATCTTCCATTAGATAAGCATTGATGCGATCCTTGTCTTGGATGAGTTGAAGCATATCTATCCGTAGTTTGTCAGCAAATTCGTTTAAAATGTAGCAGCGTATGACCAAGGGGATCTGGTCAGCCAGTCGATGAGAGACAATCTAGGAGTCAAGAACAGAAAATAAAGGAAGATAATGAAACAGGAAGCAAAATGAATTCCAGATTCACCACACTCTGATTAAATAAATTCTTCCTCATCTCCTAAAGGAACGTCCTTTAATTCTGAGGCTATGACCTCTGGTCCAAGACTAACCACTTCCACTCAATCCAAGCCTTTCACTATTTGCTAAGTTTCAATGAGGTCTCCCCGTCATCCTTCTAAACTCCAGCGAGTACAGGCCTGGTGCTCTCAAATCCGTCATTGCTCCAAAGGGTTCAGCCTTTTACTGTTACTGTACACTCTCGTCTTAAATTCCATCTCCCAAAGAGCAACACATCACACCTGCCGCGATTAAACTCCATCTCCAATTTCTCTGCCCATATTTTCAATTGATCCATATCCTGCTGCATTCCTTGACAACTTCTCTCCATCCGCGGCACCCCCAACATTCGTGTCAACTGCAAATTTATTAATCAGCCCGCCACCACAGACATCACAGTACTGACTCCTGTGGAACACCACTGGCGATCGACCTCCAGTCAGAATAATATCCCTCCACCGTTACCCTCTTGCAATCTCCAGCCAAGCCAATATTGGATCAAATCTACCAAATTTCTTTGGATCCGCTCTGCCTTAATCTCCTACTGTAAGGGACCATGTCAAATGCTTTATCAAATTCCAGCCCTCAGTCATTTTCATCATGTCCTCAAAAGGCTCAAATCAGGTTTATAAGACATGACCTACCCTGCACAAAGCTATGCTTACTATTCCCAATAGGTTTGTGCTTTTACTAATGTGAGTAAATCCTATCCCTACAGATTTTCACCTACGAGTTCCTTACCACTGATGCAAGGCGCACGGGGGTATATTTTCCCTAGATCACCCATATTGACCAACTTAAACCAAGGAACAACATTGGCTATTCTTCCGTCCTCTGGGCCCTTGACTGTAGCTATGTTTGTACAAGAATCTCTGTGATGGTCCCAGCAATTTACTCTCTTGCCTCCTTTGATAATCTGGACTGGGTCCCAGTGACCCTGGGGAATTATCCACCTTATTCAAAAGATCCAACAACAACATCTCCTGATATCAACATGCCCCAAAATATCAACGCAGGTCTCCTTGATCTGCCATCCTCCATGTCCTCTAGTTGCAGACACCTGCTATGGAGAAACGTTTCCTGCTATCTACACAATTTTGTATACCTCTATCAGATCCCTCCTCAGCCGCTTCCATTCCAGAGAAAACAAATCCAGCCTTTGCTGGTGAGTGCTGGTGCCCCACTCTTTTTTTGGGGGGAAATCTAAGTGAATGCTATGTCCAACTTTTACCACGTACACCTGCAAATGTTTCCTCATTCGAGTCTGAAAAAGGGCCCCGACCTGAATCATTACCTATCCATGCCCTCCACAGATTCTGCCTGAACCACAGAGTTCTTCCGTCACTTTGTGCTTTTTGCTCAATGTTTCCTCATGTTGGCTCTCGCTCTTCCACCAATAATCCCAGTGGGAGGAAGGAGGGAACAGTCCACCAATGCTGTGTAACGCACAGTATTTACCTTGTAATATGCTTGGAGATGATACGACATTTCTTGGATGCTGCCATTTGCAAAAGCATTTGGTGAATTGGTTTTTGTTTTAAAAAGGCTGTCATTGTAGGGAGTGTCTTGAGAATACACCACACACTCAATCTTAATCTGGGCCTGCAGCACCTTTTCTGCTTCCGTTTCTTGCTTGTTGCTCATATTTGCGATTATGACCTGCGCACACAAAGACAAAATGAGCCAATATGTCATGGAGCCCTTTGGCCCTGCCTGTCCGTTCCATCCAAGGTGCCCCATATCTACACCAACACCACCTGCCTGCGCTTGGCCCATATCCCTCTAAACCTTTCCTATCCATGTACCTGTCCGAATGTGTTAAATATTGTTATAGTTTCTACCTCAACTAAGTCTTCTGGCAGCTCATGCCATGTACCCACCACCCTCGGTGTCAGAAAAACATCTATGACTACTGTCTGAGAAATAAGTATGGTTAGGAATTACTCACCGCACCATTACATGTTGTGGCTGAAGTTGCCCTTCATATTCCCATTAAATATTTCCCCTCGCACCTTAAACCTATGTCCTGCTATTTCTTTCCCCACTCAGGGTAAAAGGCTTTGTGCATGTGCTCCATCTACAGATGCTCCCCGATTTACGAGGCTTCATCTTACGATATTTCGACTTTACGATGGTGCAAACGCTGGGAAATGACAGCGAGCCGAAGCTCACTTCTGGTCACGTGATCAAATTGTATTAAATGCATTTTCAACTTCCGATATATTTGATTTACTACGAGTTCATCGGAACCTAACCCCCAACGTAGGTTGAGGAGTAGCTGTATTCCCCCAATGATCTCATAGACCTCTGTAAGATCACCTCTCATCGACCTACGCTACCAAGGAATACAGCCATAGTCCGTCCAAACTCTCCCTACAGCTCAGGCCCTCAAGATCTGGCACCATCCTCATACTGTAAGTCTTCTCTGCACTCTTTCCAGCTTAACAACATATTTTCTATAACAGGGTGAGCAAAAACTGAACACAGTACTCCAACTGTGGCTTCATCAGCATCTTGAACGGCTGTAACCCAACATCTATACTCATATGTGGTCAGATCCAGGCTCTTTTTCTGGTAGGAAAGTTTAGAATCCAAAATGGCTTTGGGCTCCATCAAACTACCAAACGACCACCTACAAAATGTGCTACAGTTACTTGCCCAGGCGATTCCAACAGCACCTCCCAATCCCACAACCTCCCACTAAAACCACAACCTCCCACTAAAACCTTAGGTTTAAGGTGTCACGGTGGCATAGCAGTAGAGCTACTGCCTTACAGCGCTAGAGACCCTGGTTCGTTCCCGACTGCGGGTGCTGTCTGTATCGAGTTTGTATGTTCTCCCCGAGAAAACTGTGTGGTTTTCTCAGAGATCTTCGGTTTCCTCCCACACTCCAAAGGTGTACAGGTTTGTAGATTAATTGCCTTGGTATAAATGTAAAATTGTCCCTAGTGTGTGTAGGGTAGTGTTAGTGTGCAGGGATTGTTGGTCGGTGGGCTGAAAGGGCCTTTTTCCATGCTGTATCTCTAAACTAAACTAAAAATGACTTGGCCAATAGGTATAGGAGTTCACCCCTGCCTGCAGGTTTAAAATTAGTGTCACACACCATCCTGACTTGGTGGTATGGATTCACCTTCCCGAATTCCTACTTGAATGAGACTTGATTGTATTTATGTATATCAGATCTGTTTGGATAACTTGCAAGACAATAGGTTCTTTCACATGACAATATTAAACCTAAAGGTACTTGAGGAGGTGGAAATCGTGGACGCATTGGTGATCATTTTCCAATGTTCTATAGATTCAGGATCAGTTCCTGTGGATTGGAGGGTAGCTAATGTTATCCCACTTTTTAAGAAAGGCAGGAGAGAGAAAACAGGGAATTATAGACCAGTTAGCCTGATATCGGTGGTAGGGAAGATGCTGGAGTCAATTATAAAAGATGAAATAGCGGCACATTTGGATAGCAGTAGCAATTGTATCGGTCCAAGTCAGCATGGATTTACAAAGGGGAAATCATGCTTGACTAATCTTTTAGATTTTTTTGTGGATGTAACTAGGAAAATGGACAAGGGAGAGCCAGTGGATGTAGTGTACCTGGACTTTCAGAAAGCATTTGATAAGGTCCCACATAGGAGATTAGTGGGCAAAATTAGAGCACATGGTATTGGGGATAGGGTGCTGACATGGATAGAAAATTGGTTGGCAGACAGGAAACAAAGCGCAGGGATTAACGGGTCCCTTTCAGAATGGCACGCAGTGACTACTGGGGTACCGCAAGGACCGCAGCTATTTACAATATACATTAATGATCTAGATGAAGGGATTAAAAGTAACATTAGCCAATTTGCAGATGACACAAAGCTGGGTGGCAGTGTGAACTGTGCAGAGGATGCTATGAGGTTGCAGGGCGATTTGGACAGGTTGGGGGAGTGGGCAGATGCAATTCAATGTGGACAAATGTGAGGTTATCCACTTTGTTGGCAAAAACAGGAAGGCAGATTATTATCTAAATGGTGTTAAGTTGGGAAAAGCGGAAGTACAACGGGATCTGGGGGTCCTTGTAAATCAGTCACAGAAAGTAAGCATGCAGGTACAGCAGGCAGTGAAGAAAGCGAATGGCATGTTGGCCTTTATAACAAGAGGTCTAGTATAGGAGCAACGAGGTCTTTCTTCAGTTGTACATGGCCCTAGTGAGACCACAGCTGGAGTATTGTGTGCAATTTTGGTCTCCAAATTTGAGGAAGAACAATCTTGCTATTGAGGGAGTGCAGAGTAGGTTCACCGGGTTAATTCCCAGGTTGGCAGGACTATCATAGGTTGATAGAATGGAGCGGCTGGGTTTGTGTACTCTGGAATTTAGAAGGATGAGAAGGGATCTTATTGAAACATAAAAGATTATTAAGGGCTTGGACACGCTAGAGGAAGGAAACATAAACCCGATGTTGGATTCCAGAACCAGGGGCCACATTTTAAGAATAAGGGGTAAGCCATTTACAACGGAGATGAGGAAAAATTTTTCACACAGAGAGTTGTGAATCTGTAGAATTTTCTGCCTCAGAAGGCAGTGGAGGCCGGTTCTCTGGATGCTTTCAAGAGAGCGTTAGATAGAGCTCTTAAAGATACCGGGGATATGGGGAGAAGGCAGGAACGGGCTACTGATTGTGGATGATCAGATGTGATCATGTTGAATGGCGGTGCTGACTTGGAGGGCCGAATGGCCTACTCCTACACCTATTGTCTATAAACCCCAAAACTCCATTACCGAAAGGCAGAAGGTTCGTGTACTGTACCTTGGCAGCTTTGAACAGGTTACTAAAGGCACTGAAATGTTGCTCGGCAATGACCATAAAAATATCCCTTGTGATTTCTGCAATAGTAAAAAGACAATATCGTACATGCAACTAATAACCAAAATAACACAATTTGGGGAACCGCCGTGAGGGAGCGGAAGTTGTGGGGGAGACTGGGGTGAGAACAAAGTCTATCTTCGGTTTAATCCACCATCTGCAGTTCTTTCCTACACAAGTTACAAAGTATCTAACCCCAGTCACTCCCTCTTCTCCCCTTTCCCATCGAGTAATATGTACAGAAGTTTGAAAACGCACACCTCCAGATTCAGGGACAGTGTATTCCCAGTTGTTATCAAGCTATCGAACCATCCTCCCACCAAGTAGAGTGGTCCTGTGCTCCCATCTATCCCCGATACAGACGGTTAAAAATATCTTTAATCATACTTTACTGGACTTTACCTTGCACTTATCGTTATACCCTTTATCCTCTATCTGCATGCACACTGTGGATGGCTTGATTGTAATCATGCATTGTCTTTTTAATGACTGGATAACACGGATCAAAAAAGCTTTTCACTTTTTTACGAATGTTTCATGCAAGGATAGTTTAACGACCTGAAATGTCACCCATTCATAGTCATACAGTGTGGAAACAGGCTCTTCGGGCCCAACTTGCCCACACCATTGAACGTGTCCCAGCTACACTAGTCCCACCTGCCTGCGCTTGGTCCATATCCCTCCAAACCTGTCCTATCCATTCCTTCTATCCAGAGAGGCTGCCTGTCCCGCTGAGTTACTCCAACATTTTGTGTCTATCTTTAGTTTAACAAGACAATCATTTAGGATTTTTGCTGTGGATAGGGTGATGAATTGCAGTGTGCTCCTTGTTACAGGCTTAAGCCTGAAGTATCCATTACCTTTGATGCATGTTCCTGCTTGGGTGGCCAGAGTTCTTGCAATTCAAAGAAATAGACCTTATGCATAGCAGTCACATACCTGTGATTGTCTTCAGTTTCATAATCGCTGGATCTTCCAGTGTAGAGACCTCTTCCTTAATGAAGGATTCAAAGGTATTGTAGTTGACAAACCCCGGCAGCTCTCTTCCACGGTATGCGCTTTCATATTCTCGAACTATACGTTCCATGTGAGTTTGGACTGATAGTGCAAAAAAAAAGTACAACCTAATAAAATTCTATTCTTTTCCAATCATGCATTTGATGGCAATATCATAGTCAGGCTCTCTCTGCACTCTTTCCAGCTTAAACAAAATCCTTCCTCTGGTAAGCTGACCAAGACTCAATACAATACTACAACTGCACCCTCACCCATATATCATTCAATTGCAACATAATATCCCAATTTCTATGCATAATACCCTGACTGATGAAGGCCAATGTACCGAAAGCCTTCTTGACCATCCTATCTACCTGCAACGCCACTTTCAGGAAACTACACACCTGTACTCCTAGCTCGCACTGTTCAACAACACTCCCCACTACCATTCACCACGGCATGTTTGCGATCTGGGATCAGTTAAAGACTGCGTTAGATAATGCAGCATAGTTTGAAGAAGGGTTCCGATCCGAAACGTCACCCATCCATTTTCTCCACAGGTTCACTGGGGGAGCTCTGTGATGAACAGCCTTAGGGAGGAGGACGGCTCGGTAGCATCCTCACAGACAGACATGCTGAGGATCTGCAAATCCTTTTACACAGATTTGTATGACCAAAAGGCCATAGACAGTACCTCCTCCCAGAACTTCCTGTCCTCCATCACGGAGGTCTTGGAGGACAGCAAGCGGAGAGTCTGGACCAACCACTGACCCTAGAGGAGCTGACTGGCTCCATCCGTTCCTTTGACTCGAGTAAAATTCCCAGAAGCGATGGCTTACCGGCCGAGTTGTATTCGGCTCTGTGGGACTTGATGGGCCCGGACCTGCTAGAAGTGTACAACGACATGCTTCTAGCTGGTAGCATGTCAGACTCCATGAGGAAGGGCAACATCACCCTAATCTACAAGCAGAAGGGGGAGATGAAGGACATAAAGAATTGGAGACCCATAACACTCTTGAATGTAGACTACAAGATCCTGTCTAAGGCCATCGCCAACCGGGTCAAGTCTACTCTGGGACAGGTGATCCACCCGGACCAAACTTGTACTGTACCTGGCAGGAAAATCTCAGACAGCCTAGCGCTGCTGAGAGATACCATCGCCTACGTGCAGGACAGACGGGTGGATGCCTGCCTAGTCAGCTTGGACCAGGAGAAGGCCTTTGACAGGATTTTGCACACATACATGAGGGACGTGCTCTCCAAAATGGGTTTTGGGGAGGGAATCAGGAATTGGATCAAACTGCTCTACACCGACATCTGTAGTGCAGTCCAAATCAATGGGTGGGAATCAGACAGTTTCCCTGTAAGGTCTGGAGTCAGGCAGGGTTGCCCTCTCTCTCCTGTCTTGTTTGTTTGCTGTATTGAACCCTTTGCCAAATCCATCAGGAAGGATGCGAGCATTAGAGGAGTGACACTGCCCGGCAGTGGGGGCATTCAAGTAAAGACCTCCCTGTGCATGGACGATGTCGCTGTCTTCTGCTCGGATCCAGGGTCGGTCCGCAGACTGATTAGGATCTGCGACCAGTTTGAGTCGGCCACGGGAGCCAGGGTGAACCGCAGGAAGAGCGAGGCCATGCTCTTTGGCAACTGGCCCGACAGATCTTCCGTCCCCTTCACCATCAAGCCTGACTTCTTGAAGGTGCTGGAGATCTGGTTCGGGGGGGCTGAGGCGTGTAACAAGAATTGGCTGGAGCGGATAGCCAGGGTGGGGAGGAAGCTGGAGCTGTGGAGGCAACGCTCCCTCTCCATAACGGGAAATAATTTGGTTATCAGGTGTGAGGTGCTCTCAGGCCTGCTGGACTTGGCACAGGTGTGGCCTGTCCCTCCTTCCTACGCCACAGGGATCACCCGGGCCGTCTTCCAGTTCATCTGGGGGTCGAGGATGGACCGGTTGCGACGGGCCACAATGTACAAGTCAGCAGACAATGGGGGTAAAAGCGTGCCCAACGTCGCTCTCATCCTGATGACCACCTTCGTGTGTGGCTGCATCAGGCGGAGTGTAGATCCAAGGCACGTGGGCACCAAGTGTCACTACTTGCTGAGGTTCTACCTGTCCCCGGTGTTGCGAAGGATGGGCCTGGCGCAGATGCCACGCAAGGTGCCAGTCAGCTGGACACTGCCGCCCCATCTGTCGTCTGTGGAAAGGTTCTTCCGGACCAACACCATTGACCACATGTCCATTGCGCAGTGGTCAGCACAGAATGTCCTGCAGGCACTGCAGGGAAAGGATTCGATGGACCCGGTGGCGTGGTTCCCTGAGCAGACTGCCCAGCTTGTCTGGCAAAATGCCTCATTGCCAGAACTCACCAACAAGCACCAAGACCTGGCTTGGCTGGCGGTGAGGGGAGCCCTCCCAGTCAGATCCTTCCTGCACCGTCGGAACCTCGCTACCAGCGCACGCTGTCCTCGGGACGGTTGCTATGGAGTGGAGACGGTTGCCCACCTCTTTGCAGAGTGTGGATTTGCCCAAAGAGTCTGGAGGAAAATGCAAGGGTCCCTGGTACGCTTTATTCCAAACAGCTCCGTCACAGAGGACTCTGTGATTTACGGACTGTTCCCAGGGACACATTCAGAGACTGACATCAAGTGCTGCTGGAGGGTCATCAACTCGGTGAAAGACGCTCTTTGGTCTGCCCGAGCGTTGTTCACCACCCAGCAGAGCAAGATGTCCGTCGGGGAATGTTGCCGACTGGCCCACTGCAGACTGCAGGAGTACGTGCTGAGGGACGCACTGAAACTCGGTGCAGCCAACGCCAAGGCTCGGTGGGGGAGGGCCACAGTCTAAGGTCCTTCCGCTGCTGGACATGGGGGGCACAGTATGGTGGAGACGCCCCTCAAAATAAGGGAAGGTATCCCATGCCGGGGGGCCACATGAGTGGCACGGGTGGGGGATCGATTCACGAAATTTGATAAATGTGTATAGACTGTATGGAACAATTTGTATAGCCTCCCGAAAATGTCGGATGGATTTTTCGCACGGTTGATGTATTGTATATATTTATTACTCGAATAAAGTCTATTTTGAAATAAGAAAAAAAAAAATTTTCTCCACAGATGCTGCCTGACCTACTGAGTTACTCCAGCTATGTCTATCTCTGGTAGAAACCAGCATCTGCAGTTCCTTTCCTCGCATGGAACAACACTGGTTAACACAGACCTCGAGAGCACAATGAGACAGGCCAAGCCTGGAAGGAACAACATTAAATAAGATGATTCCCTATTTCTCCCAGTGTTCATCCCTGGCATCTACCATCAATGATCCCCACCATATCATCCTTGTCTCTTTTAGTTTAGTTAAGAGATACAGCGTGAAACCGACCAGCAATCCCTGCACATTAACACTATCCTACACACACTAGGGACAATTTACATTTATACCAAGCCAATAACCTACAAACCTGTACGAGTGTGGGACGAAACCGAAGATCACGGAGAAGAATCCACATGGTCATGGGGGAGAATGTGCAAATTCTGTACAGACAACACTTGTAGTCAGGATCGAACCCGGGTCTCCGCCGCTGCAAGCACTGTGAGGCAGCAACTTTACTGCTGCGCCACCGTGCTGGTCCTTTCATCTTCTTGCTGTCACCATTGGGCAGGAGGCACAAATGTTCAAGAACATTTATCCAGAGATAGTTCAAGAACAGCTACATCCCAGTAACTATCAGGAACCCCTCCACTGCTCTAATCCTACCTTGACAACAGAACATCACACAGCGCCTCTATTTGCACTACCATGGACTTATCATAATTGCATTTTGCACCAATGAATTTTTGTTTTGCAGTCTTCATTTAAAAAAAAACCTTCTTGCAGAATTTTAAGTGTAAATTATATATCACAATATATTATAATCGCTGGAATGGGCCGTGACGCCGGGGCGCGGAGCCAACCAAGACCAGGCCCGACCGCCAGCAGATCGGGCAGTGATGTTGACGAGTGAGAGGCGCCGGAGAGCAAGTGTGGCTGGTGGAGGGAATGAGGGTCCGTCAGAAAGCCGTTGCCCACATGGGTGCCACCGGTTGGTGGAGGATGCACCACTGTGAACCAAGAGGGACCCGGCATTGGTTTGATCATGACTACGGGTGCTGTCTGTCCGGAGTTTGTAAGTTCTCCCCGTGACCTGCGTGGGTTTTCTCCGAGACCTTCGGTTTCCTCCCGCACTCCAAAGATGTACAGGTTCGTAGGATAAATGGCTTGGTAAATTTAAAAAATAATAATTGTCCCTAGCGTGTGTAGAATACGGTTAATATGTCTGTTTATATAATATAAGGGCCTGTTTCCACGCTGTATCTCTAAACTAAACAAAGAGGGACCCAGCTTGGGGGGGAGGGGGGGGACCAACAACGAGGGACACGGAGTGGGGGGAGGGCCGCCAAAACAAAGAGGGATCCAGTGTGTGTGGGGGGGTGGGGGGGGCGCCGAGAACAAAGAGGGACCCAGTGTTGGTGGGGACCACTGAGAACAATAAGGGGGAGAAGAAGAGGGACATATTGAATACTTCTGCAACATGGTTGGCGCCCTCTTTACGTGGCGACTCTTGCATACTTCTACCCTATGTAAACAAAGAATCTCACTGTGGCAAGTACATGTGACAATAAAGCATGTCAATCAATATATATTTATGCTCACATTTTAATACACAGTTGTTCAGGAATGCGTTCCATTCAGTAAACTCATTTCGTACTTTGGTGATGTACCTCACGTCCTTTACCTTTTCTTGAGGTTCTTCCCCCATGATCTGATTTTTTATGTGGCTGCAGAAGCGGTTGATTTTCTGGCAATTAAGTCACAAGTTTTGTGAAGTTATCAGCACAAGCATGTAGAAAAACATTAACCAATAAAAACGGTCACCTTTTGCAGAAACCAGAAACTGCAGATGCTGTTTTACCAAGGAAAGACACAAAGTGCTGGAGTAACTCAGTAGGTCAGTCAGCACCTGTGGAGAACATGGATAGGTGACTCTTCAGGTCATTGAAACTTACAGAATAGTGAAAGGCTTGGATAGAGTGGATGTGGAAAGGATGCTTCTACTGGTGGGAGGGTCTTGGACCAGAGGTAATAACCTCAGAATTACACAATTGAATGGCGGAGTAGACTTGATGGGTCGAATGGCCTAATTCTGCTCCCGTTACTATTATTACCATTATTATTATTTTTTTTAATGTGTATGAATGTGTGTATATACACACTGCACGTTTTTCTTTTTGATTATTATATTATTTACATATTATATTATTTATTATATTGTTTACTATGTTTACATATTCTGTTATGCTGCTGCAAGTAAGAATTTCATTGTCTACTCCGGGACATGTGGCAAAAAAACACTCTTGCCTCTTGATAGCTTATGAACATGGAACATTGTGCTGGAGTAGGTGGTGGTGGTCAGTATTTCCACTCCCGGAGATCAAGACGGGAAGGTGCAGGGCTGTACTTTCAGAGCCTATGTCGCCATCAATAACACCTTGGACCACTGGAGGGGGGGGGGGGGGGGAATGCCCAGAAACAGGGGGCCACTTTCAACTTGACACCGTGTTGACATACGTTCGATGTGTAACCAAATGTTAGCGTTTGAAGGCTCGGGGCCTGTACTCGCTGGAGTTTAGAAGGCTGAGGGAGGCAAGGTGGGGGAAATCTAATTGAAACCCACTTTGAATTAAGTTAATTCCCATCCTTTGGTCATTCCAGTGACTCCTCAGATTTGAAATGAGATCTGAAATGTAACTTTTGGCAGCGAACCTGCCCTTCGACGTAGGGGAAAGAAATGGCAGGCTGAGCACAGTTCCAGCCTTGCGTACCCCCTGTGTGTTGCTGTGGAACAAAGCAGACTAAACACAGCCATGAAACAGAGAGGGCCTTACCTCGATTAAGAATGTTATTTGCTCGGAGTAAGAAGTGGGGGCAGCGATGCCGTACTTCTTGAGGGATAGCAGCGACTGGTTCAGCTTGGTTTCTATTTCATTTCGCAACTGAGGCAATGATTTCTTGAAAAGACAGATTAAGCAAGGGTCACTATTTTGAAAGTCTGCCTAGTCTAGTGATCACTCCTGCAGTTTACTTCCCAGATTATTCCATGATCTCAACAACCTATATACCTATTACAGAGCTTTCCAGTCAAGAGCAAACCCAGAGAGTTTTAAATGTCAATGCAGTACTTTTGAACAAATGTTGAAAACAAAACAAAAATTCAGAAAAAAACAAAATGACCATTATCGCACGTCAGCAATTTGTTGGAACTGAGGGATAAATGCTGTCTAGAACAGGGGTGGCACATGGGTAGAGTTGCTGCCTTACAGCGCCAGGAACCCAGGGTCGATCCTGACTGTGGGTGCTGTCTGTACAGAGTTTGATATGGTTTGATATAAATGTCTACGCCGTTCATCGACCACTCATCCACACTACTTCCACATTATCTCACTTTCTCATCCACTCCCCACACACTGGGGGCAATTTCCTGAGACCGATTAACTTATAAATGTGCCCGTATTTGGGATGTGGGAAGAAACTGGAGCAGACGGAGGAGACACATGTGGTCACAGGGAGAAGATGTAAACTCCATCCGGACAGCACCTGAGGTCGGGATTTCAGGTTTCCATGTCACAACACCAAAAATATGACTGCCGTTTATCCCGGAGAATTTCCCAAGAGCGCTGGAGTTAAATAAAACCGATTTTATATATCCCAAAGTCCTCAAGACGAACATTGCTGAATTACTTTCAAATGCAGCTGACTAGCACAACCCTGATGTCAATGAAAATGGAGGTTGTTTTTACAAAGTAAAACTTACATTAATGTGGTTGACAAGTTCCTTTGTAAGTCGAACGGCCAAATTTGAGATGCCTGCCTTTCCGTCCTCCAAAAGTGGTCTAATTATTAAAAATGTGTGGAAAAAAAAGAATACCTTGGTCAAGGTTGAAACATTGCGAGATAATGGCAAACTAACAATCAAACAATTTTACATTGCTTGCAAATGGAAACTCTGTTGATACAAAGCGAACTTCCAATGGCGGCACTGTGGCGCAGCGATAGAGTTGCTGCCTTGCAGCGCCAGAGACCGCTGGGTGTCAGGTGTTTGTACGTTCTCTCCATGACCTGCATGGGTTTCCTCCAACACTCCAAAGACGTACAGGTTTGTAGGTTAATTGGCTTGGTATAAATGTAAATTGGCCCTAGTGTGTGTAGGACAGTGTTAACACGCGGGGATCGCTGGTCAGTGCTGACACGGTGGGTCGAAGGGCCTTTTTCCTCGCTGTATTCCTTAACTAAAACCAAACTTGGGTGTGAAATTTGACTCAATGGCGCATGTTGTCCTGGGACTGCAAGGTGACTATTTGGTGCAAGCTTGATGTGAAGGCCGTTTGCACATGTAACTGGGAAGTGCTAAGCATGTTAGGTGTCTACCATCTACACGATCTGCCATCTACACTTCACTTCATGGAAAACAAGTCTTCACCATTTACCCAAATTGTTCATGGCCTTCAAAAAATGCCTTTTCGTTTGCGATTGCATCCACCAGTGATATATTTTCATTGATGTCGTACTGGCCACGACACTTAACGATCATGTATCCCTTCGCCAGCTCTACTGTCAGGTTCTGCACAACGTCAACTACGTTTGCCTCTGTTCCTTTGTCCACCAGGTCAGGTTTGGTCAAAATACCTTCAAATTTAAAAAAAACAAAGGGAAAGATGATGGAATTAATTTGCTGCCAGTGATTGGTGGTGGTGCCAGAAATTTTGAAAATTATAAGGAAGATGGCATGGAACTATATTTGTCACATGTACCAAGGTACAGTGAAATTCCTTTTTGTATACACTTCAGTACAACATAACCACTTTAATAGGGTGGCTTGGTGGCACAGCGGTAGAGTTGCTGTCTTACAGCACTAGAGATCTGGATTTGATCGTGACTACGCACGCTGTCGGTATGAAGTTTGTATGTTCTCCCCGTGACCGCGTGGATTCTCTCAGAGACCTTCGGTTTCCTCTCATACCCCAAAGACGTACAGGTTTGTAGGTTAATTAGCTTGACATAAATGTAAATTATCCCTAGTATGTGTAGGATAATGTTAATGTGCAGGGATCGCTGGTCGGTGCGGACTCAGTGGGCCACAGGGCCTGTTTCCATGCTGTATCTCTAAACTAAATTAAAAAAGGACAACATAGTGGGGATCATTGATGGTAGATGCTGGGGATGAATACTGGGCGAAATAGGGAACCATCTTATTTAATGTTGTTCCTTCCAGGCTTGGCCCGTCTCATTGTACTCTCAAGGTCTGTGTTAACCAGTACAGCTTGTTCCATGCGTGGAAAGGAACTGCAGATGCTGGTTCCTACCAGCCATAGGCACAAAGTGCTGGAGAAACTCAGCGGGTGAGGCAGCATCTATGGAGCAAAGGAAATAGGCAACGTTTCGGGTTGAGACCCTTCTTCAGACTGATGTGAAGGTGGGGGGACGGGAAGAAGAAAGGAAGAGGTGGAGACAGTGGGCTACGGGAGAGCTAAGAAGAGGAGGTGAAAGTAGGGAATACCTGAAATTAGAGAAATCAATGTTCATACTGCTGGGGTGCAAACTTCCCAAGCGAAATATGAGGTGCTGCTCCTCCAATTTACGGTGGTTCTCACTCTGGCCATGGAGGGGGCCAAGGACAGAAAGGTCGGATTTGGAATGGGAGGGGGAGTTGAAGTTCTGAGCCACAGGGAGATCAGGTTGGCTATTGCGAACCAAGCGGAGGTGTTGAGTGAAGCGATCGCCAAGCCTACGCTTGGTCTCACCGATGTAGAGCAGCTGATGCAATAGATGGTGCAGATGAACTTCTGCTGCACCTGGAATGACTGTTCGGGTCCCTGAGTGGAGTCAAGGGGGGAGGTAAAGCGACAAGTGTAGTATTTCCTGCGGTTGCAGGAGAAAGTGCCAGGAGAGGGGGCGTTTCGGGTTGGTAGGGACAAATTGACCAGGGAGTCACGGAGGGAGCGGTCTCTGCGGAAAGCAGACGGGGGGAGATGGGAAGATGTGGCAAGTGGTGGGATCAAGTAACTCAGTGGGTCAGGCAGCATATCTGGAGAAAAAGGATGGGTGACGTTTCAAATCGGAACCCTTCTTCAGACTATTCTGCATTATCTAGCGCAGTCTTTAACTGATCCCAGATCACAAACATGGCGTGTTAATGTGCGGGAATAGTGTTAATGTGCGGGGATCGCTGTTTGGCGTGGACTTGGTGGGCCGAAGGGCCTGTTTCTGCGCTGTATCTCTAAACTTAACAGATACATTTTAGCTGAGCATGTCAGATACAGTACAAGTGTATAGCCGAAGTACACCGAGACAGTATCGGAGAAAATGAATAGTTTGTAATGTGTTTAACCCTCGAACTTGCAGGCGGGGGAAGTATGATGGTTAAAATGGCCAACGTATGGTACCCAAGGATGTTAATGAGGCAATAAATAAATTTATCATGATGTTTAGGTTGCACAACATAGCTATTTTAATTAAAATAAACATTGAGGAGTTGTACGATAAGTTGAGGGCAATAAAACTGTTCAGGAAGTAGGGTTGTGTAGGAGAACTGCAGATGCTGGTTTACACTGAAGATAGACACAAATACTTGAGTAACTCAGCGGGACATGCAGCATCACAGAGGAGAAGGAATGACGTCTCGGCTCGAGACCCTTCTTCAGAGTCAGGGGAGAGGGAGTTACATAGATAAGGAAGTGTAAGAGATCAAAAGAGATGCAATCAAGTGAAATGTTGAAAGACCATTGTTACCTACGTGAAGGTGACGACAAAGCAAATAGAGACACAAAGTGATCAGAGGGACAGTCAGACTGGTCAGAGAACTGGGAAGGGGAGAGAAGGAGAAAGAGGGAAAGGAGGGTTTACTTAAAGTTAGAGAAGTCAAAAATCATACTGCTGAGGTGAAAGCTGCCCAAGTGAAATATGAGGCGTTGAACCTCCATTTGCGCTGGGCCTCACTCCGACGATGGAGGAGGCCCAGGACAGAAAGGTGGGATTGGGAATGGGCCGGGGGAGTAAAAGTGTTAGCAACCGGAAGATCAGGTAGGTTTAGGCAAACTGAGCGGAGGTGTTCAGCGAAACAAACATCAAGCCTGTGCTTGGTCTCGCCGACATATAGGAGTCCAACAGCAGACACAGTGGGTGAGGTTGGAGGCGGAGGAAGTGAACCTCTGCCTCATTTGAAAAGACTGCCCAGCACAAATTGGAGAAACAGCTCCTCATATTTCTCAGCTGGGCCTCAAGTAAAGCCAGATTCAGGGTATAACATAAAATTCCTTCCTACAACAGGGTCCAAAGATTGACTTTGAGGAGAGCAGGAATGGAGAGAAAACGTTTGAAGCAACTATCACAAGGTGGTTTGTGGTTGACATACAAGTTGAAGGACACGTTAGATGAATACACAAGAGACAGAAGTAGAAGCCTTTATTTTCTTTAATCCTTGAATTATACAACAGCTTATTTTAAAGCAGAGATAGATTCTTAATTAGTATGGATGTTGGGGATTATGGGGAGAAGGTAGAAGAATACTATTCGGAGAGAGGTAGATCAACCATGATTGAATGGCGGAGCAGACTTGATGGGCCGAATGGCCTAATTCTGCTATTTTCTATGACCTTAAAAATGACATTCCATGGCACTTTAGGGACAGTGCAAGGGAGATGCCGCTGAGTCCAACTCAAAATATGAAGCCTACTCCAGGCCATTGTGCATGTGTTGGGTACCTGGGTGAAGGGGGAGTGGAGTTAGGAAGGGTATGCAATTACCCAAAGTTCTGTCTCCAGAAGGGTCCACTTCCTGGGCCATTTTCAGTGCTTCTGTGGTTGCTATGTCGACGTTACAAGGCACGACGACAAGGTTAATTGTCTCTTTTTGTAGAATAAACGATTTAATGAGACTCTTAATCTGGAATAAAGCGGACCACACAGTTATAGAACCATGAAGAGGTTGACATCTACACATTGTAAAGGCACAATTACTTCAGGCCAAGTGTAATGGACAACAAAACAATTGTCATTTTGCTTTTACAGAGTATTACATTTAACAATTTTGGCAAACTCAATGCAGTGGCAGCTTTAAAGCTTCTTGATGCAGTTATACAGATGTATAAACAGATGTGTAATGTGTCCATGGTGGCGTTGCTGCCTTACAGCGCTTGCAGCGGCAGAGACCAGAGTTCGATCCAGACTATGGGTGCCGTTTGTACGGTCTCCCCGTGACCATGTGGGTTTTCTCCAAGATCTTCCGTTTCTTCCCACACTCCAAAGATGTGCAGATATGTAGGTTAATTGGCTTGGTGTATGTTCTCCCTAGTGTGTGTAGGATAGATGTTAATGTGCGGGGATCACTGGTCGGTGAGGACTTGTTGGGGCGAAGGGCCTGGTTCCTTCTGTATCTCTAAAACTAAAGAAAAAACTAACGCCAATATATTGGTAAATTGATTGGGAGTAAAAAATCAGTGTGATAAGTTGATCAGTAACTGTGCAAAATGTAAAGGGAAGAGAGGAGGTCCAATATTGCATAACCTTACGACACTTCCAAAATACCTTAAAGGCAATAAAAACAAATGTTGTAGAGATTTGTCGCATAGGAAATTCAGCACATATTCCACAAACAACAATGTGTTAATTTCCTCAGGAATTGTGAATTTAAGCCATCAGATAGAAATACGATCCCATTACCTGGTCTCCGATATCTTGGGGTTGGTTACCAACGGCGACTCGGGCGATACCTGGCAGGTCTATCAGAGTCAGGTCAGGGACATTGGTGGATTCAACTTCGAGGCTGATTAGTTCGTGGCTGATTCCCACTCCCTGCCCTGCAATACTGTTCTGGGCTGGAAACAGGAAAGAAGTGAAAACATATGAAGTCAGATGTTCTGTTGTTCTCAAGTTGACAGCAGGGTCGAGCAGAAGACTCGCTTGTTCCAGGGTCCCTGGGGAAGTCCTCTACTGGGATACTGTGTTCCAGTTCTTTGGTGTGGATGAATTCGCTACAGGTATACTGATGTAAACAGCCCGACAGGATAAGGTCATAAGTGATAGGAACAGAATTAGGCCTTTCGGCCCATCAAATCTACTCTGCCATTCAATAATGGCTGATCTATCTCTCCCTCTGAACCTCATTCTCCTGCCTTCTCCCCATAACCTGACACCAGTTCTATTCAATAATCTGATCTATCTCTGCTTTACAAATATCCATTGACTTGGCCTCCACAGCCTTCTGTGGCAAAGAATTCCAGATTCGCCAACCTCTGACTAAAGACATTTCTCCTCATCTCCTTCCTCAAGGAACGTTCTTTAATTCTGAGGCTCTTCCATCTAGTCCCAGACTCCCACCAGTGGAAACATCCGCTCCACATCCACTCTACCCAAGCCTTTCACTAATCGGTACGTTTCAGTGAAGTCCCCCCTTCATCCGTCTAAACTCCTGCGAGTGCCATCAAACGCTCATCATCCGAAGTTAACCCACTCATTCCTGGGATCATTCTTGTAAATCTCATCTAGACCCTCTCCAGGGCTAGCAGATCCAAAATCACAATAGGGTACGTCAAATATGCTCTTTGTAATCATTGTTTAATATTAAGTACTTAATTACAAGTACAATCGAAGTGTAAATTGGTCACTAGAAGATGCATTTGATGGAATGACTTGCATCCCCAAGGGACTCATATCAAGGCCCTAATTATTCCAGATGTTTTTTTAAATAAACAAAGCAAAATTATGATTTTTCAAATTGTTGGAAGATTTACATTTTCTTTATTTAGGAAAATGTGTATTAAGAAAAGCAACTTTGATGTATGGTTAGTAGTTGGTTGCGATTACTTTTAATTTAAATCTTTTTATTTGAATTTCACAGCAATTTGCATACATGCAATGATAACAGACAGTGATAGTCAGGACATAATTGTGCAGCAGCATGTAAGCGACCCTCAAAGCCCTTATCCTTACCCCCCCCTCAATCCACCCGAATCGGGTCGGAACCAAACGGGGACAAACAACACTCACATACGTACACATCCACGCAAATACGATAAGATAAACAAAACAAAATGTACAATATATATATATATATGTATATATATATAATAGATAGATAAGAGTGTGTGTTGGGGGGGGGGGGGGTGGGGGTTGTTGAGGGGAGAGCAGCTGCAATAAGACAGAGCAGTGATAGAAGGCACTCAGTCCTCTTCCGAGTCCGGAAACAAGTTGAGAGAGTTAACAAGTTCCAGGAAAGGGTTCCATGTATCTAGGAATGTCTTAGTAGAGCCTTTGAGAGAAAACCTAAGTTTTTCAAGCTTTAAATTGTAGAGCACCTCCTTGATCCAGTGGGCGTGTGTCGGGGGACAGGTAAGCCTCCAGTTACGCAAGATTAGACTCTGGGCTAACAAGGTTGTAAAAGCCAGGACCCGCTTCAACGCAACAGAGAGGTTGGTGTTGGGAGGAATACCAAAAATAGCTGACAGTGGGTTTGGAGGAATAGTCTGGCCATAGGCTCTGCTTATCACGTCGAAAGCACTCCTCCAAAAGGCTGCCAGCTTAGGGCAAGACCAAAACATATGGCTATGGTTGGCAGGGGATTGATTACATCTGTTGCAGGTGTCCTTGACAGCGGGGTATATTCTAGATAATCTTGCATTTGCGTAGTGGACTTTGTGAAGGACTTTGCATTGGATTAGGCCATGACGGGCAGATATGGAGAAAGAATGGATCAAATCCAAGGCAGAGTCCCATTGCTGATCTGTTAGTTTCATATTCAGCTCGCCCTCCCATGCAGCTTTTAATGAGGTATGAGGATTCAATATTACCGACCCTAACAAGTTATACAAAAAAGAGATGCATTTCTTCCGGCTAGGATCTAGAGCTAGGATGGAGTCGGTCAGGGTTTCAGGAGGGCGATTTGGAAAGTGAGGGAATGTCTTCTTCACAAAATCCCTAATCTGGAAAAAACGGAAAAGGTGGGAATTTGGGAGGCTGTAGTTGGACGATAGCTCAGCAAATGACGAAAAAATGCCATCCTTGTATAGGTCTTTGATACTACTGATACCATTACTATGGCAGGTTTTGAATGCGGAGTCTGTACTTGAAGGTTTAAAGATGTGATTTTTAAGCAGTGGGGTCAAGATGGAAGGGCCTTGTAAACCGAAGTTTTTCCTGAGTTGACTCCATATCTTGAGCGAGAGGGAAGCAATTACTTTTAGTGCATGAAATTGTTAGCAATCTTTCAAAACAAATCTTTGCAACGTCATATTTAAATCATCTTTCATCATCGATCCACAACATGTCTTACACAGCAATACTTTGGAACGTACCTTTGAGAATTTCTTGTTCCACCTCAGCTGCACTACTGAGATTCTTCGAATAATCCTTGTAGCTGATTTTCCCCTTCCAAACATTTGCTTTTTTGACATTTTTTAACTTCAATTCAAGTGGGCATCTTGTTACAATTCCTGTTGCAATAAAAATGTTACCAGATGTTATTTTAGAAGAGAATGTTTTTCAGAGATATTGTCAGAACAAACCACTGCAACCAATAATAATAATAATCAGATTTCAATCTATTCATTAGAAACATAGAAAATAGGTGCAGGAATAGGCCATTCGGCCCTTCGAGCCAGCACCGCCATTCAATATGATCATGGCTGATCATCCACAATCAGTACCCGTTCCTGCTTTCCCCCATACTCTTTGATTCCATTAGCCCTAAGAGCTATATCTAACTCTCTCTTTAAAACATCCAGTGAATTGTACTCCACCGCCTTCTGTGGCAGCGAATTCCACAGGTTCACAACTCTCTGGGTGCAAAAGTTTTTCCTCATACTATCTGTGTTAAAAGACCATCTTAACAGAACAATAACTTAATCTGATGATGGAAAATAATGGTACTTGTACAATTGTATTATAATTTATTGTATATTTATTTGTGTGCTACTGCATTAATGGGCCTCTTAAGCTGCAGCAAGTTAAGAATTTCATTGTGCAGGAAGGAGCTGCAGATGCTGGTTTACACCGCAGATAGACAAAATATGCTGGAGTAACTGCAGGACAGGCCGCATCTCTGGAGAGAAGGAATGGGTGACATTTCGGGTCGAGACCCTTCTTCAGACTCAGCAATTTCAATGTTCCCTTGACCCTTGATAGATAAATATTCTTGACCCTTGATAGATGGTGAAAATAATGATAGGAAGCTGGCCTATTACAAATTGCTGGAGTATCTCAGCGGGAAAGCCAGTATCTCTGGAGAAAATGGAAAGGTGACATTTTGAGCTGGGCCCCTTCTTCACACTGATTGGTGGGGAGATGGAGGGAGAATTGGAAATAAGGAAAGTCCTGGACAAATCAGTGCCAACAAAACAGCTCACCTTAGTGAGGGAGGTTCCCCAATAGGCTGATAGTTGGCTAGGGTCCCAAGAGGGATACACCATTGTGGACTGTTGAACTGGTCGTGTTCTTCAGAGGCTATTAAAAATAATTGTTCTAGAGGTTTGACTTGTAGTGGAGCAAATTCAGTAAATAATTTGGATACAAGATTCCACAGAAAACAATGGGTGATTATCCCTGGGATTTATTCCTATAAGCAGTGAATTCAAACCATCAGATAGAAATAAGATTTCATTACCATTTCATTAAGGGTGACACGGTGGCGTAGCAATAAAGCTACTGCCTCACAGCGCCGGAGACCCGAGTTCGATCTGACCACGGGTGTATGACTATGCTATCGTTGGGATCACGGAGACATGGCTTTTAGGGGGACCAAGGCTGGGAGCTGAACATCCAGGGATATTCAATATTCAGGAGGGATAGACAGAAATGAAAGGGAGGTGGGGTAGTGTTGCTGGTGAGAGAGGAGATTAATGCAATAGAAAGGAAGGACATTAGCTTGGAGGATGTGGAATCGATATGGGTAGAGCTGCGAAACTCTAAGGGGCAGAAAACGCTAGTGGGAGTTGTGTACAGGCCACCTAACAGTAGTAGTGGAGTTGGGGATGGCATCAAACAGGAAATTAGAAATGCGTGCAACAAGGGAAAAACAGTTATAATGGGTGACTTCAATCTACATATAGATTGGCTGAATCAAATGGGCAGGGGTGCTGAGGAAGAGGATTTCTTGGAATGTATTCGGGATAGTTTTCCAAACCAACATGTAGAGGAACCAACGAGAGAGCAGGCTATTCTAGACTGGGTATTGAGTAATGAGGAAGGGTTAGTTAGCAGTCTTGTTGTGCGTGGCCCCTTGGGCAAGAGTGACTATAATATGGTTGAGTTCTTCATTAGGATGGAGAGTGACATAATTCGGTCAGAAACAAGGGTTCTGAACTTAAACAAAGGTAACTTTGAAGGTATGAGACATGAATTGGCCAAGATAGACTGGCAAATGATTCTTAAAGGGTTGACAGTGGATGTGCAATGGAAGGTATTTAAAGACTGCATGGATGAACTACAACAATTGTTCATCCCAGTTTGGCAAAAGAATAAATCGGGGAAGGTAGTGCATCCATGGATAACAAGGGAAATCAGGGATAGTATAAAAATAAAAGATGAAGCATACAAATTAGCCAGAAAAAGCAGCCTACCAGAGGACTGGGAGAAATTCAGAGTCCAGCAGAGGAGGACAAAGGGCTTAATTAGGAAACGGAAAATAGATTATGAAAGAAACCTGGCAGGGAACATAAAAACTGACTGCAAATTTTTTTATAGATATATGAAGAGAAAGAGATTAGTTAAAACAAATGTAGGTCCCTTGCAGTCAGAAACAGGTGAATTAATCATGGGGAACAAGGACATGGCAGACCAATTGAATAACTACTTTCGTTCTGTTTTCACTAAGGAAGACATAAATAATCTGCTGGAAATAGCAGGGGAGCGGGGGTCAAATAAGGTGGAGGAACTGAGTGAAATCCAGGTTAGCCGGGAAGTGGTGTTGGGTAAATTGAATGGATTAAAGGTCGATAAATCCCCAGGGACAGATAGTCTGCATTCCAGAGTACTCAAGGAAGTAGCCACAGAAATAGTGGATGCATTAGTGATAATTTTTCAAAACTCCTTAGATTCTAGAGTAGTTCCTGAGGATTGGAGGGTAGCTAATGTAACCCCACTTTTTAAAAAAGGAGGGAGAGAGAAAATGGGCAATTACAGACCAGTTAGTCTAACATCGGTAGTGGGGAAACTGCTAGAGTCAGCTATTAAAGATGGGATAGCAGTACATTTGAAAGTGGTGAAATCATTAGACAAAGTCAGCATGGATTTACGAAAGGTAAATCATGTCTGACGATGGAACTAGCAAAGTGGATAAGGGAGAACCAGTGGATGTGTTATATCTAGACTATCAGAAGGCTCTCAACAAGGCCCCACATAAGAGATTAGTATACAAACTTAAAGAACACGGTATTGGGGGTTCAGTATTGATGTGGATAGAGAACTGGCTGGCAGACAGGAAGCAAAGGGTAGGAGTAAACGGGTCCTTTTCAGAATGTCAGGCAGTGACTAGTGGGTTACCGCAAGGCTCAGTGCTGGGACCCCAGCTATTTACAATATATATTAATGATTTGGACAAGGGAATTGAATGCAACATCTCCAAGTTTGCGGATGACACTAAGCTGGGGGGTAGTGTTAGGTGTGAGGAGGATGCTGGAGGCTGCAAGGTGACGTGGATAGGCTGGGTGAGTGGGCAAATGCATGGCAGATGCAGTATAATATGGATAAATGTGAGATTATCCACTTTGCTGGTAAAAACAGGAGGGTAGACTATTATCTGGGGGGTGGCAAATTAGGAAAAGGTGAGATGCAACGAGACCTGGGTGTCATGGTACACCAATCATTGAAAGTAGGCATGCAGGTGCAGCAGGCAGTGAAGAAAGCAAATGGTATGTTAGCTTTCATAGCGAAAGGATTGAGTATAGGAGCAGGGTGGTTCTACTGCAGTTGTACAGGGTTTTGGTGAGACCACACCTGGAGTATTGCGTACAGTTTTGGTCTCCAAATCTGAGAAAAGACAATCTTGCCATAGAGGGGGTACAGAGAACGTACACCAGACTGATTCCTGGGATGTCAGGACTTTCATATGAGGAAACACTGTGGATAGACTTGGCTTGTACTCACTAGAATTTAGAAGACTGAGGGGGGATCTTATAGAAACGTACAAAATTCTTAAGGGGTTGGATAGGCTAGATGCAGGAAGATTGGTCCCGATGTTGGGGAGGTCCAGAACAAGGGGTCACAGTCTAAGGATAAGGGGGAATTCCTTTAGGACCTAGATGAGGAAAACATTTTTCACACAGAGAGTGGCGAGTCTCTGGAATTATCTGCCACAGAAGGTAGTTGAGGCCAGTTCATTGGCTATATGTAAGAGGGAGTTAGATGTGGCCCTTGTGGCTAAAGGGATCAGGGGGTATGGAGAGAAGGCAGGTACAGGATACTGGGTTGGATGATCAGCCATGATCATATTGAATGGCGGTGCAGGCTCGAAGGGCTGAATGGCCTACTCCTGCACCTATTTTCTATGTTTCCATGTAGACGGAGTTTACATGTTCTCCCCATGACCTGTGTAGGTTTTCTCTTTGGTTTGCAAAGACGTACAGGTTTGTATGTTACTTGACTTGGTATTAATGTAAACTTCTCCCTGGGGTGTGTAGGATAGTGTTAACGTTCAGGAATCGTTGGCCGGTCCAGTCTCATTGGGCCAAAGGGCCTGTTTCTGTGCTGTATGCTAAAGCTAAACTAAACCTACTCTCCAATATTATGATTAAGTGATTAAAACACTTCCACAGTATATTAGAGGACATTTTAAAAACATGTTGGAGAGATTAGACTTGGAGTGTAAGAAAATCACCATACATATTTGGAAAGAAAAAATGATAGTAAAAAGCCAGGTGATTTGGGTTGTATCAAAAATATAGGCCTGTCAGTGTCTAATTTATTTTAGATGGCTTATAACCATTCCCACCTTGCGATGCCCAAGACTGTTTTGATGAGGTAGACTTTCTGTGTGCCTTTGCAGTGTTACCTTTGAACACTAAGGGGTATAAATTCCTAAACAATTGATTATTGACTCCAACAGTCTCTTACCACTCCCTCTGGGAAAGGCCACTCCTGAGAGCGCCTCCAACACTGAGCTCTTCCCAGAGCTCTGGTCACCAATCACTGCAATGGCTGGAAGTCCGAGATCCTTATCCACACCAAATCCTCTCAGAGAATCAATGAGATCAATGCATGGTCGTACCTCCTGCTCGTAATGAATGGACAATGGGGCATCCATTGCCTGGAGAGAGGAGAGAGAGAGAGAGAGAGAGATATAGGACATCTTCTAGAACTGAGCACATCTACCATCTAAGTCATTGGTAACCCTCGGACAATCCTCGATCGGACTTGGCTGGCTTTACCTTGCACTAAACGCCCTAATCATGTAACTATATGCTGTGAATGAATCGATTGCAATCATGCATTGTCTCTGCTGACTGGTTAGCATGCAACACAAAGATTTTTACTGTAACTCGGTGGACGTGACAATAAACTAAACTGAAACTGAATCGGAAACTTGATCTCATTGTAGTTTTCAGAAAATAAAGTCACTTGCCTTCACTGATACGCTTCTTTGTTCTTTCTGCGCTTGTTGTGCTGCTGGCACGCCATCCTTCTGCAAGCCAGTCTTTGTGGAGTTAGTAAAGTCTCCATTATGGACCGGAATGTCGTGAGGACCATTGGCAACTTCCGCTGGTAAAAAAGGCTCCATTGGAAGATGATTTGTCTGTGCCAAATATGTAATTTCCTCTCACTCCTAAGATTTAAAAAAAGCAACTTCATAGCTCTGCATCCAGTTGCTGATGTTGACTGACCATGAAGCAAGTCTAGTCCACATCACATTCCCCCCATTTTTAATGATGAAGGCATCTCTGGCAAGACCAGCATTTAATGCCCATCCCTAACTATCTGCAGACTTTCGAAGATAGACACAAAATCCTGGAGTAGCTCAGCAGGACAGGCAACATCTCTGGAGAAAAGGAATGGGTGACGTTGTGGGTTGAGATCCTTCGTCACACTTCTTCTTATCGAGTCCACACACAAGATTAGAAGTTGTTCAGCCTAATCTTGTGTGTGGACATAGAATGGTGTCTTGCGCTTCTCGTGCTACTTGTGGTGGTGGAAAGATTGGTAAAAACAGGGCCGTGACGTGAACTCCCTTTCCTTGACCCTGACAACAGAGGAGTGGGTGGGACAGAGATAGAATGCAGTCGGAGACAGTAAGACTGGTATGAGAACTGGGAAGGAAGAGGGGATGGAGAGAGAGGGAAAGCAAAGGCTATTTGAAGTTAGAGAAGTCAATGTTCATACCGTTGCCGTGTGAGCTACCCAAGCAAAATATGAGGTGCTGTTCCTCCAATTTGTGCTGGGCCTTAGTCTGACAATGGAGGAGGCCCAGGACAGAAGGGTCAGATTGGGAATGGGAGGGGAGTTAAAGTGCTGAGGAACCGGGAGATCAGGTAGGTTAAGGCGGACTGAGCGGAGGTGTTTAGCGAAACAATCGCCGATCCTATGCTGGGTCTCGCTGATATACAGGAGTTGACACGTGCAACAGTGGATACAGTAGATGAGGTTGGAGGAGGCGCAAGTAAACCTCTGCCTCACATGAAAAGACTGTTGGGGTCTTTGGATGGAGTCGAGCGGGGAGGTAAAGGGACAGGTGTTGTATCTCCTGCGGTTGCAGGAGAAAGTACCTGGGGAGGGGGTGGTTTGGGTGGGAAGGGACGAGTTGACCAGGGAGTTGTGGAGGGAACGGTCTCTGCGGAAAGCAGAAAGGGGTGGAGTTGAGAAGATGTGGCCAGTAGAGGGATCACATTGTATTTTGTGCCGAAAATGTCGGATGATTTTCTGGAGCTGCATGCAAGGCTGATGGGGTGGAACGTGAGGACAAGGGGGATTCTGCCCTTGTTATGAATGTGGAGAGGGGGAGCAAGAGTGGAGCTGTGGGATATCGAGGAGACCCTAATGAGAGCCTCATCTAAAATGGAAGGGGGGAACCCCATTCCCTAAAGAATGAGGACATCTCCGATGACCTGGTATGGAATACCTCATCCTGGGCACAGATGCTTGCTGAAAAGGACTCCCTCCTCCGGAGGCGTGGTGACACAAGGACGCAAGGAGGCCTGCGCTGGCGGCCGCAATGGTGGAGCCAAGCACCGAGTTCTGGCTGTACCGCATCCTGCGCAAAGCCGCCAGCACGGCCGCGCACCTTCTGTGTCTGGGCTTCACTGTCGGGATCGGGGTTGTCAGTCGGCTGGGGGCGAGTGAGTATGATATTTGAGCCACCGCCTTCAGGACAGAGCAAAGGCAATGGTCCGTAGTGCGCCATTCGTGAGCGCCCGTAACTAGGGGCCAGTGCTCCGGGTGGCATCCGCGAAGGAGCGGAATCCATGTGTACACGTGATTGATGTGCCCCGCCATCCGCTCACAGACATGGGTCCTGGCCCATATGCAGAACAAGGTTGCCAACCCCTGATATAGACCATATTAAGGCCTTTAAAAGGCCCTGCATGGTAGGCTAATCTGGCTGGTTAGATCACATGGAATCCAAGGTGAGCTCACCAATTGTATTCAAAATGAATTTGGAGGAAGGAGTCATAGTGTAATTGTGGAGGATTGTTTTACTGATTGGAAGCCTGTGTTTTCAGTGGAATGTCATTGGGATCCGCGCTGAGTCCACCCTGGTCTGTTATCCCCATTAACAATTTGGATGACAACGTAGTTAACATTGCTAGGAGATTTGCAGATGACACCAACATTGGAGTATTATCGGACAGTGAGGAAGGATGTCTACGTTTACAACAGGATGAAGATCAGTTGGGAAGGTAGACTAAGCAATGGCAAATTTAATTTAACACTGGCAAGAGCGAGGCATTGCACTTTATCATGTCAAACAAGGGCAGAACCCTGGAGAGTGTTGTAGAACCTCAGAGACCTCGAAGTACAGGTTCACTGGAAGTGGCGGATAAAGTGAACATGGTGGTACAGTTCAGTTTATTGTCACATGTACTGAGGTACAGTGAAAAGCTTTTGTTGCGTGCTAACCAGTCAATGTAAAGACAATACATGATCAAAATCGAGCCATTTATTTTGTATAGATACATGATAAGGGAATAACGTTTAGTGCGAGGCAAAACCAGTAAAGTCTGATCAAAAAAAGTCCGAGGGTTATCAATGAGGTGGATAGTAGTTCAGGACTGCTCACTAGTTGTGGTCGGATGATTCAGCTGCCTGACAATAGCTGGGAAGAAACTGTTCCTGAATCTGAGGTGTGCGTTTCACACTTTTATACATTTTGCCTGAGGGGAAGGGGGGGGGGAAAGAGGAAGGGACCAGGGTGCGAATCGTCCTTGATTATGCTGCTGGCCTTGCCAAGGCAGCGTGAGGTGTAAATGGAATAAATGGAATGGGGGTTGGTTTGTGTGATGGTCTGGGCCCAGTTCTGGTCACTTGGCTGTAGTAAGGATGTTGTTAAGTTGAAATGGGTGCAGAAAGGATTTACCATGAAGTTACCCCAGTTATAGTGAAGGGCTTGATAGACTGGGACATTTTTTTGGAATATAAGATGCTGAAGGGTGACCTTATTGAAGGTCGTGAAACTGTAGAGAATTCTAAAATGAGAGGGCAAATGCATAAGATGGGAGGGAAGAAATTTAGGAGGCAGTGACCTCGGGGCAACATTTTCATTTATTTGATAGTCTGTATTAGGAATGAGCTGTCAGAGAAAGCAAGATGCAGACACATTAACAACTTCCAAGACATTTGGACAGATTTATGAAAAGGAAGGGTTTTGAGTGACACGAGCCAAATGATGGTAAATGGGACTATTCCAGAATGCCAACTTGATTAGCATGGCCTCATTGGGCCAAAGGGCTTTTTTCCCCCCATAGACTTTCTGGTCACTTTACATAAAACATATCACGTGAGTTCACCCTACTGCGAGTGTCGGTGCCGTCACTTTGGATCTGGACGGTAACCCGACATTACAAATTGAAAGCATTTGTTAGTGTTCAGAACACTTGATTAGCACAGGTATCAGGGGTTATGGGGAGATGGCAGGAGAATGGGGTTAGGAGGGATAGATAGATCAAGCATGGTTGAATGGCAGATTGGATGGTTGAATGGCAGACTTGATCGGGCCAAATGGCCAATTCTGCTCCTATCATGTATGACCTTATGAACAAAATCTCACATTTGTTTCCCAGTTTTTCATCTTTCGCCTTCCAAATTCAGGAAGCAGGAGGAGGTGAAAGGAGACAAAATGACATTACTCTGCAAAAGAAAGAATCAGAGTGCTGGAGTAACTCAGTGGGCCATGTTTCGGGTTGGGACCCTTCTACAGATAGATTGTAGTTGCGGTGTAACAGCTGGAAGAGAGGACAAAGTCAGGCAAGTGATATAGGAAGGAACTGCAGATGTTGGTTTAACCCAAAGTCACACACAATGCTGGAGCAACTCAGCGGGACAGGCAGCATCTCTGGATAGAAGGAATGGGTGACGTTTTGGGTCGAGACCCTTCTTCAAACCTTCAGACAATTGATAAATGGATAGAGATGAGGTGAGGTGGGTTTTGATTGGCACAAGAGATGTTTATGAGATGGAGTTATTGTAATGATCAAAGTCAATAGATTTGAGTTGACTGTGATTGACAATAGATTCGCCTTGACTGTGCGAGTTGCTGTTGGGTGCATGGGTTTCCTCATCCGTCCCAAAGGATCATTGTACATTAGTTCAACGGTACATTACTTGGCTGCTGCAAATTCCTCTAGAATATGCAAGTGACAAAAGACTATAAGGTGAGTCAATGGGTATTTTAGAGAAATCGTTATTGGGGAATGGGACAAATGGAATTGGACTGCTGGGGCCAGTGTGAATCCGATGGGCCAAATGACATATTTCTATGTCACAACAAGTAAACAGGTAACAGGCAAAAAAGGTTTGACATCCACACTGCCTCAAGGTCATCAGCATAATCAAGGATGAATCTTACCCAGGTCACTCCATCGTCCCCTATCTCAGCATCAGGCAAGAGGTACAGAAGTGTGAAAACGCACACCTCCAGATTCAGGGAGTTTCTTCCCAGCTGTTATCAGGCAACTGGACCATCCTATCAACAACTAGAGAGCTGTCCAGAGCAACCACCTGCCGCATGGATGAACTCCAAAAATTGTTCATCCCTGTCTAGCGAAAAAATAAAATGGGGAAGGCGGCTCAACTGTGGCTAACGAGGGAAATCAAGGATAGTGTTAAACTCAAAGAAAAGGCATATAAATTGGCAAGAGGAAGCAGCAAACTGGAGGACTGGGAGAAATGTAGAACTCAACAGAGGAGGACAAAGGGGAAAAAAAAAGAGCATGAAAGATTGTGGAATATAAAAACTGACTCCAAAAGCTACTTTAGATATGTAAAAAGGAAAAGATTAGTGAAGACAAATGTAGGTCCCCTAAAATCAGACAGGTTAATCTATAATGGGAAACAAAGAAATGGTAGAACAGTTAAACAAGTACTTTGATACTGTCTTCACTAATGACAACACAAACAATCTCCCAGAAATACTAGGGACCGTGGATCTAATAGAAGGGAGGAACTGAAGGAAATTAGTCAGGAGATGGTGTTAGTTAAACTGTTGGGACTGAAGGCAGATACATCCCCAGGGCCTGATGGTCTGCATCCCAGAGTACTAAAGGAGGTGCCCTAGAAATCGTGGATGCAATGGTGATCATTTTCCAATGTCCTCTCGACTCTGGATCAGTTCCTGTGGACTGGAGGGTAGCCAATGTAACCCCACTTTTTAAGAAAGGAGAGAGAAAACAGGGAATTATGGACCAGTTAACCTTACATCGGTAGTGGGGAAGATGCTCGAGTCGATTGTTCAAGATGTTATAGCAGCGCATTTGGAAAGCAGTGACAGGATCGGTCAAAGTCAGCATGGATTTATGAAGGGTAAATCATGCTTGACTGGAATTTGTTGAGGATGTAACAAGTAGACTGCATAAAGGAGAGCCAGTGGATGTGGTGTATCTGGACTTTCAAAAAGCCTTTGACAAGGTCCCACAGAAGAGATTAGTGTGCAACATTAGGGAAATGTGAGGTTATCCACTTTGGTGGCAAGAACAGAACGGCAGATTATTATCTGAATGGTGTCAGATTAGGAAAAAGGGAGGTGCAACGAGACTTGGGTGTGCTTGTACATCAGTCACTGGAAGTAAGCATGCAGGTATAGCAGGCAGTGAAGAAACCCGATGGCATCTTGGCCTTCATTGCAAGAGGATTTCAGCTTAGGAGCAAGGAGATCTTACTGAAGTTGTACAGGGCCCTGGTGAGACCGCACCCGAGTATTGTGTGCAATTTTGGTCTTCTTATTTGAGGAAGGACATTATTGCTATTGAGGGAGTGCAGCGTAGGGTCACCAGGTTAAGTCCCGGGGGGTCGACAGCTTGTATTCACTGGAATGAACAGGCAGAATGATACAGACAGAGACAGACAGAGAGAGAGACAGAGAGAGAGACAGAGAGAGAGACAGAGAGAGAGACAGAGAGAGAGACAGAGAGAGAGACAGAGAGAGAGACAGAGAGAGAGACAGAGAGAGAGAGACAGAGAGAGAGAGACAGAGAGAGAGACAG